>JASAND010017837.1:0-10996 GCA_030248195.1 Trissonchulus latispiculum
ATGTGCGCTGAAACATTTGTCCGCTCCGGAGCTCCGGCCGGAGCGGGCTGTCGGAGCACCGGAGCTCCGGAGCTCCGCGGAGCTCCAACTGCTTGTGGAGGCTAAATTGTAAAAATTTTATTTTAAGCTAAGCAAATTATTTTTGTACTGAAAAGCACGTCTACTCACTGTTTACTTTCACGTATCGCTTCATATCTTTATGTTCAGAATCTGATTCCTTTGATAAACATAATTATTCTATGCATTTGCTAACCTGTATCTTTGATCTGAAATAAGTTCAGACTTTGACAACTATTCACAGAATTTGTGGCTGTTTCATTATGCAGTATATACGTATGCTGCGTTGGCAAAAAAGCCACTTTTAGTTTACTGCCGTTTAGTTCTGTTTCATTCTTTTAAGATTTGCTAAGTTTAAGTTTTATAGATTAAGACTCCATAAAATTCGTTAAGACTTTCGTCAAAAATTAAATTTGTCAAATCCATAATGAATTATATATGGCAAGTTTAATGTAGACCAAATTTGTATTTATCCACTGTTGAACTTTTAAAAAGTATGTACGTATATAATCATAAAATAAATTTGAACAAGGAGAAATTATATCAGAAAAATATTAGAAAAAATGGGTGAGATGAAAGCAAAGAAAACATTTGTAGAGATTGAAAGTTTACGTATAAGCATGGATTTTATCGGAAGAGGGAATAATCGATGGATTAATTAATTGCAATTCTACATATATAATTATATGGAAAATACGTATGGAAACAATTCTTAGCAGTCATGGTTTAGAATTACGTATATAAAAAATTTTCACTTTTACGATCTGGACAAGTTGGAAAAATTGTCTCCAGAAAACGAATTATACAGCAGTTTTGAGAAAGCAGAAAAGTTATTAAAAATAATACGAGCACTAATTTATTGTTCTTACGCACTGTTCATGAGACCACAGCAAGAAATCATAAAAACTCTTCGAATATTTCATTATTACCCAAACTTATGAACAACAGACAGGCATCAAAGCTTGAAAATGGCTGCTTGGTTCACCCGAGGCCGCAGCGCAAACCCCCTCCGTCGAAGGGCGCCCGGAGCACATCACGACTATAAATATATATATTTAGTGATGTGCGCTGAGAACTTTGCCTGCTCCGGAGCTCCGGCCGGAGCGGGCTGTCGGAGCACCGGAGCTCCGGAGCTCCGGAGCTCCGCGGAGCTCCGACAGTTAGTACAAGCAAAATTGTAAAAATTTTGTTTTAAGCTAAAAACAGGTTGTTTTTCATTAAAAAGCATGCCTACTCGCTGTATACTTTTATCGCTTACATAACTGTTTATTTTTAGATGCTGATTGCAACATACCAATAAACATTTCTTAGCTGTATTTTTGATCTGAAATAAAATTCAGATTTGGATAATATTTCACAGAATGTTTAGGCTAATTAATTGCGCGTGCTGCTGCGTTCACATAAAAGCCCATGTTAGTTTACTGGCAGTGTATTGTAAATGTTTCACTTTTTCAAGATTTGACAAATTGAAATTTCACATGAAATACTCCACATTTTTTGCAGTAATTTCATCAAATAAAATGTATACCAATTTTTTCAAATCCATGCATAAAATATTACAAATTTAACAGATGTTGACCAGATTTCTTTTGTCCGCTATTTCAGTTATCTTGAGGATGCATATATATACGTATATATATATATAATCAAAATATTATATGAATCTAAACTAACAAAATTTCAATCTGAAAGATATCAGACAAGATGGGTTTGATGAAAGCAAAGAAAACAGATGCAGATGTTGAAAGTTTCCATGGAATAGATTTAACGGAAAATGTTATGTATAAATTTAATTAATAACAAGTACGAAATTTAAAAGTTTTACCTAATCAATTGATAAATGTATTAGAGTTGTTTGTAATTTTTTATTTTATTTACGTAGCAAATTTACAAGTTTAAATTGTCTCCAGAAAAAGAATCGTCTTGAGAAATAGAAGAACGCAACCATGAGAAAATAGAAAATTGTTAAAAACAGGTGTATGATAACTAGAAAATTCATTCTGTACAGTCTTATGTACTGTAAGGAGAAATCGTGGAGTTCACAGAAAAATCATGTATACTTTCAAATTTTTCTTAGCAGCTTCAAAGCTTGAAAAAGGCTGCTCCGGGTACCCGGAGCTCCGGAGCTCCGGAGCAGAAGCCCGCTCCGGAGCACCGAAAATCGGAGCTCCGCTCCGGAGCTCCGTCGGAGCGGAGCTCCGGCGCACATCACTAATAATGCATCCGATTTTTCGGAGAAAATTACCATTTTTGCCTAAAAATGTCAAGAATTTTAAAAAATTTGTTTAGTTCTTCAGTATAAAAAGAATTAAAGATCCGAGTAGCGATTTTATTGCAAAAACAAAAAATTTCTTTAACTTCTGGGGGCCTCCGCCCCCCAGACCCCCCGCTCGAAAAAATTTGCCACCCCCCCCCGTCACGAAATCCTGGATCCGCCAGTGAAATAGGGTAATTAATACTCATTTTTTAGTGCGAAACACGTATTATAATGGTATAATAGACTTATTTCGCGCCGAAGGCGCGAAAAGTTTTTGAAAAATAGGCGTTTTACACATCGTTGGGAAAAAATTTCTGGGGGCAACACAATTTCGGGGGGAATTCCCCCCATTCCCCCCCCCCTGGCTACGCGCCTGGACGTATACATACGTATGTATATATGGAGAGGCTATATAACTTCGTATGTAGAAAGTAGAAACCTTGCTCCACTGATCTAATTTTGAATCGCTTGATACTGATGGTAGAACATGCTGACTGATGATGGCAATGGAGCTCTGATAGAACACAACCGCAGCATCGTAATTATTCTCAGAGAATGCTGCACGGGCATTTTGCATTGAATCTAGTAACTCATTCCAATCAACCATGGCTTCTCTAGACTTAAATTATATATATGTATACATACACACAAGAATAAAAATGCTCCGATGGAGCATGAAAAATGCAATATATATAGTAACACTGGGTTTTAAGCGGACAGAGGACTAGGTTTTAAAATGTTAATATGGGAGGGGCAGGTTGTAAATGGCAGGAGGACTAGGTTAAAAGCGCACTAATATGGACAGCTTCACTGAACAACCCATATTCGCGGGTACGCATGCTCCACTCTGCATTTGACTTTTATTGTCTTAAGTTTTAAATTCTAAGCATGTACCTTTTTACGAGAGCACTGTTTTACGAATGGCCTCCATTTTACGCATTGTTCTAATGTTATCTTGGGCTTTAAAAATTGAAACAAGAACAATGCTTTAAAAATTAAAATAAACACGCAGGTGCACGTAAACTGTAACACATCATCAGAAGAGTGCTAAGCTTGGAGAGCTCTTCATAATACTCTCTGGAATGAGCTCACCTCTATAGGAGGCTGACCCTCACCTGTAAATTGGACTCGTCTACATAGGCGTAACGGGGATTTGGGTTGGGTGGGGGCCCCCTCCCCCAAAATTTGGGGGCGGGCCCCCTTTTTAGACCTCCCCAAACCCCCCCCCAAGACCCCCCAAACCTCCCCCCAAAATTTTTTCCTATTTTTATGCCAAAAATCGCATTTTCAGCCATTGCTAATGCGAAAAAACATCCAACCATTAACTAATTTTAACATTAGACAGGGGTTTTAAAATCGAAAACTGGGTTGCCAAATGCCAACATGTCTCTAACTACAAAATAAGGTCAATATTGAGTCAGAAAGTCCATAAAACTGCTGAAAACGTGTATTTCACGCACTAATGAACACTTTAAGCCAAAAATTTGAACATTTTTGAAAAATTTTGCAAAATTTACCCTAAAAATACCGGATTTGTGGGGAATTTTTCGCGCCGTCGGCGCGACTACCCCCCCCCCCGGTTGGGGGGGGGGCGGGGCCCCCAAAAATTTTTGGGGGTGGTTTGGAAAAATGGCTGGGGGGGGGGTTACCCCCCCAAACCTCCCCCCAATTACACCTATGCCCGTCTATTCTCTTGAGCGTAATTATAGCAGTGAGTCAATGAGTATATATATACATCGACCTGATAACTTTGCAAGGACAGGAGCCCCTAAGCTAACATTTTTGTTGTGATGGGCCTTTTCAGGAGCATCCTTAACACTTTAGCCCATTCACTTGCCCTCCTCCTCACCTTCAAAACGCCAAAAATGTCAGCTAAGGTATCGTTAGTAGAAGATGAGGCAGTGCAAAGTAGCAGACGAAGGGTGTAAGCGGGAAAACCTGAACAACACAGCGCACGCTCAGCCTCCATAATTTTAGGAAACCCGCTCCTAGGAAAACTTTTCTGTTGAGTGGGGACTTAAAAATTTTTCCAAAATGGCTATTTGGCCGGACCAAATTTGGGTCGGCCGCCTGAACGATCCCGGACAGATATCGAAAATCGCTCTCGTTATGACACGCTACCCATCCCAAAGTTTCTTATGCAACAAGCCGCGTCTCTCTAGCTTGTTCCCTGAGCCCTGTAGCCATAGATGTGTTAGGGGGGGGGGGTGGGGGGACCCCCCCCACCAAATTGACAAATTTTCGCGACCCCCCCCCCCCAGATTTTTCAGACTTTAGGATAGGCCCCCCGATTTTTGGCCAAAAAGTGGCCAAAAAGTGGCCAAAAATGGCAAAAAAATCGAAAATTTAGGGGTTTTTTGGGAAATTTGGCGGACCCCCCCCACCCTCCGTCGGAACCCCCCCCCCCCCAGATTTTTTGCCCAGCCACACCTATGCCTGTAGCCGTGACACAAAATTGGCCTTTTTTGGCCATCTTAGGTGACCGGCCGGGCCGGGCAGCGGAAAATTGTCCAAAAGGTACATTAACACAAATACTACTCTCAGAAAAACCAAACTTTACCGGCTGAAAATGCCCAGATCGTTCAGTTTTTGAGTTAGGTCCCCCCCACTAAAATGACACATTTTGGCACCCCCCTCCCCAGATTTTACCCTCCCCCCCCCAGATTTTTGGCCAAAAAGTATCCAAAAATGGCATAAAATCGAAAATTTAAGGGGTCCTCCACTCTCCGTCGGGAACCCCCCCCCCCAGATTTTTTGCCCAGCCACACCTATGGTAGGTAGGTAGGTACCCCATCATATTTTGAGGTTCGACCTACAAATTTCCAAAATTTACCCTCTCCCCGACCCCGGTGCCCAAAGTTATATACAGGTAAACCATTTGTTAGCGTTAGCATCGCATCGTGGTTGGATGTTTTCTGGCATTAGCAGTGGCTGAAAATGCTATTTTTGGCATAAAAAATAGAAATAGGAATAAATACAACGGAGATTTGGAGTGGGGCTCCCCTCCCCCCCCAACTTTTTCTGGGGCCCCCATCTGGAGACCCTCCAACTCCTCCCCAGGACCAGTGGCGGCGCCAGGGGGGGGGGACCCGGGGGCCCCGGGCCCCCCCCCCCTTTGCGATTTGGGCCCCTCCCTTTGGGGTGTCGGGCATAGGTGTAAGGTGGGGGGGGGGGGGGGGTTGGGGGTGGGTAGCCTCCCCCAAGCCTTTTTTCAACCCTCCCGCAAAACTTTTGGAGGGGGGGGACGTCCCCCCCGGGGGGGGGTGCGAAAAATGGTCAAAAATTAGGTATTTTTTGGGTAAGTTTTGACAAAAATTTCAAAAATGTCCAAATTTGTGGCTTAAACAGTTTATTATTATGAGAAATACACGTTTTTAACTGTATTATGGATCTTATGACTCAATATTGACCTTATTTTGGACTTGGAAACATGTTGGCAATCAAGTTTTTGAGTTTAAAACCACTGTCTAATGTTAAAATTACTTTATGGTTAGATGTTTTTTATCAGTAGAAACGGCTGAAAATGCGATTTTTGGCATAAAAAATGAAAAATTTTTTGGGGGGGGGTCCTGTGGGGGGTTGGGGGGGGTCTCCAGAGGGCCCCCCCAAAAAAGGTTTGGGGGGGGGAGCCTCCCCCACCCCAAATCTCCGTTACACCTATGGTGTCGGGCCCCCCCTTGAAAAATTTTTCAGCTGTTTATATGCATAATTTGAGTGTTTTTAAGAAATTTTTTTTAAAAATCGGCAAATTTTTGCAAAAAAATTGAAAAAGTTTTGCTAAAATTTGAAAAAATTTTTGGAAAATGAAGGTAAAAAGGTAAAATTTGCTAAAATTTGGCAAAAATTTCGGATTTCCCAAAAAAGGTCGCCGGATTTTTGGGTCGTGCCCCTCCTTCAAAAAATCCTGGCGCGGCTACTGCCCAGGACCCGCCCAACCCTCCCCCAAAAAAGTTTTCTATTTTATGCCAAAAATCGAATTTTCAGCCGTATCCAGTGCCAAAAAACAGTCAACCATGAAGTATTATATCATTAGTAAGTGGTTCTAAACTCGAAAACTTGATTGCCAACATGTTTCCAAGTCCCAAATAAGGTCAATATTGAATCAGAAAGTCCATAACGTGTATTTATTTCTCGCAATAATAAACAGGTTAAGATAAAACTTTGGACTTTTTTGAAAATATTTCCAAAATTCACCCTAAAAAGACCCAAATTTTGGCCATTTTCCGCTCCTTTGGCGCGACTTCCCCCCCCCCAGGGGTCCGAGAGCGAGACTGGCCAAGTGTCGGCTTCTTCTCCCCACCACCTCCCCCCAGGGCCAGGTACACCTATGGTTTATAATTGCGTATATATATATTACCTTTTAATTGCTTTAAATAACCATCTTTAGCTGTTTATAGCTGATTTACAGCCCTTTTTTGAATTTTTTCGAAAACTCAGAAATTGCAAAAAAAATTTTAAGAATTTCGCATTTTTTACTTGGTTTGGACCCAATTTTAGGGGGGGAGGGGGGTTTGAGCTCGGCTTGGGGGGAGTAGTTGAGGTCGGGTAGGGGGGGGGGGTCTGGCCTCTCCGTGACGGTGTCTCACAGGGGGCAAACTGTAACCTGGTACACCTATGGTGCGAGACCGAGACTCCCAACCATGACGACAAAACACAGCCGGCTGTGTTGACAAGACCCAGCACCACAATTTTCCAGAATTTGAAAAGGTATGTAGGTTTCCCCTGCTTGTATCCTCGCCCGCATAGATGTGTTAGGGGGGGGGGTTGGGGGGGACCCCCTCCACCAAAATGACAAATTTTGGCGACCCACCCCCATAGTTTCCCTGGAACTTTGGGTCTGGGGGGGGGGGTAAATCTTGGCCGACCTCCGAAATGTGATGGGGGTACTCCCCCCCAGAATTCGGACTTCAGAGATTTCGAAAAATGGCCAAAAGAAAACTTTTCTGTAATTTAGCCACTTTTTTCATCAAAATAAGGCTTGTTTCTAACGTTTTAGGCGTTTTTGCACCGTTTTAAAGCGATTCTAGGTCAAAATTTTAGAAAAATTTTTCAAAAAATGACCATTTTCCGGCCTAGTTTAGCTAACGTTTTGGGTCCAAAAATCGTTGGGGGGATTCGTTGGGGGTTGGGGAAAAGTTAGGAGGGGGTCCCCCCACCCACCGTCGGAACCCCCCCCCCCCCAGATTTTTTACCCAGCTACACCTATGTCGCTCCGTGTTTTGATTTTCATGGCTCTACTGAAACTTTGATTTGTTGTAGTCAGTCAGTGTGAGCTTCGATTATTCAGTGTGTTTAAGAAGAATGTTAAAATTGTCTGTTCAGAAGGTAACTGGCCAAAGTTTTACCGTTCAGGTTCCGCATAACGGTCGTATTTCTGATGTGAAGCATTCTATTTGGAGAGAAGAAGGTAGGCTCTGTTCTTGTCAAGTTTAAAGAAAGCACAATAGCAATTATATAATGCAACATTTGATTGAATCCAGGGTTTTTCATTTCGCACGCAACTGACCATCAAGCCAAACTTTTGGCCTCAACTACCAAAATTTTTTAGACTCCCAAAAATTTAGGCCATCAAAATTTTGTTAATTTTTTAGGTTCAGCGTTGTTTTCGCATTGTTGAAGTTACAATTATTGCTTTCTATATAATTCCAGAAATGTTTATAAAATAAAAGCTATAATATTTATGTAAAAAATTCTAAAAATCGCTGAAAAATAACTAATTTTTGGTGTTTTTAAGCTAAAACAGTGGAAATTTAGGTAAAAATCTTCCGAAGCCGGAAAATGTTTTTGAAAATTTAGGGTAAAAATGGTAAAAAATGGCAATTTTTGGGGTTATGGGGGAGGTCGGAATTTATTTTGACTCCTCGAATGGGGGGGACTACCGAATGGAGGGCCCCCCAGTAGAAGTATATAAGCCAGACTGAATGAGGCTTCGATTCCACTCTTAATTAGCCTGACTGCTGACTGCGAGTCAGTGCAGATTCTGATCGACGTACACGTAGGTGTCTGCGGGTCGATGTTCTGGTTTAACCAGTTGAGTGCACGGATCACCGCTGTGATTTCTGATCTGAAGCTGGAGCAATGCCTTCCAGCCGGGTAGCTGGGGGCCTGCGCCTGCCGTCCTTGAAGATAACACAGATACCGCTTCCTTGAAAATTTTGACCAAAAATCCTTAAAATTTGGCATTTTCTGGGCACCTAATAGTGAGTGGGGAGAAGCCCAAAAAAGTGAGGGGGAAGGGGTCGAGTGGGGGGGGACCCAAAAAGTGGGGACGCCCCCCCCACTAAAGAAGACCCAGGTCGACGTTACTCCCAGGAATACAGGGTGCGCCACATAAGGGATTGGGTCGCCGGCCACCGTGAGGTTCGGCCGGTAATTGGCCTCGCGATTCCAGGTAGTGTAAGTGAAGAAACTAGCTTCACATTTCGCCGCATTGATTTGATTGATTGATGGGCCACTCAGTGACGGAGTTCAGGGCGAGTTGGAGTTTCTCTTCTGCCAGATGGATATTGCTGTCTTGCGACCACAAAGCGAGGTCGTCAGCGAAGAGTGAGGCCTGGACCCCTTCAGGCAAGTTGGCCAAAATATCATTGATGTTGGTAGATTATTTTTCTCCTTTGTGTTTACAATACTGTTTACATTTTGAGGAATCGCACCGATTGATCAGTGTCTTGTCTACAAGAATAAAGAACTGTCGGATGTGTTGAGGATTGTCAAGGATTGTCAACTTTCGGAAGCTTGTTCCCTTTTGCTGATTGTCCGTGTCAGATCTGGCCCGCTGGAACCGGTCAGCTATCCAGAATTGAAGCGGTGGACTTTGGACTCTGTACCGTATTTTCTCTGTCAACAGTGAGTTAGCTGATCTTGCAATATATTAGACAGGTGGCTTTTCGTTTTGGAATAAGTTGGGAGGGATAAGCAGTCGCCTTAAAATAAACCTATATTTTTGTTGACTGACTGTTAGTGAATGGACGTTTTTTAACAGCTTTAGCAAGTATATAACACAGGGTTTTTTGTGTAAAATACTGTGTATTTACACAAAAAAAATAAATTTACACAGTGAAAAACTAATTTACACAACAAAATACACAGACAAATTTTCGAAAATTTTTACAAAAAGTGCTCTGAAAAAATAGTTTTCAAGTCTTTAAGTTTTAAAAAAGCTCTAGCTTTTAACTGGGGGCTGCCACCCCCAGACCCCCGCCTGTTTCCAATGGTTTAAAATGGTTTTCTGCATTTTTGGATCAACATGGTTATGGGCGTTTTATTCTCCTAAGTCCTAATGCTTCTACTTATATAGTTGCGTATAATTTATTTTCGTATTGTAAATAGCTAGATATTTATTCGTATTTAACTATACTTTTTCTGAAGTTAGTATTATTCAATATGATTTCTTGTATATCTCGTGTATATATAATAATAAAAGCAGTCAGAGCCTAAAAATAGTTGCCATACAACCCAAGAAATATTCAACACGAAAGCTAAAGGAATACAACTTTTCAGTGCCGTTTCTGCCGTTAATTTAAAAAATTTGTCAACTTCTGGGGGGCTCTGCCCCCCAGACCCTGCTCCGTTGTTTTGGGTACGTATCTATTGTATATATATATATATATATATATATATATAATTGGTGTGTCTGTACTATATGGAGCCGTCCCCAGTAGCAGTTAAAGCATCGAACCTTAGTACGTGACCAGCAAGTTTGTGAAAAAATTATTCCAAAAAGTTTGAAAAATAAAGAAATCGTTTCAGTAGGCGAAGTGTTTTTTCAGAAATTTGAATTTGTCCAATCCTAGTTTTGACATTTAATGAATTAATCTTTTTAAACATTTCCATTATGAATTTTATTGCAATTTACAAAATTTTCTCAACTTCTGGGGGGCTCCGCCCCCCAGACCCCCCGCGTGGCTTCTTCCGAAATGTTGCGCAAGTGCAGTTGGCATAACTTTGGCTTGAATGCTCCGAAAATAACATTGTAGCAAGAAAAAATAATCTACCAACATCAATGATATTTTGGCCAACTTGCCTGAAGGGGTCCAGGCCTCACTCTTCGCTGACGACCTCGCTTTGTGGTCGCAAGACAGCAATATCCATCTGGCAGAAGAGAAACTCCAACTCGCCCTGAACTCCGTCACTGAGTGGCCCATCAATCAATCAAATCAATGCGGCGAAATGTGAAGCTAGTTTCTTCACTTACACTACCTGGAATCGCGAGGCCAATTACCGGCCGAACCTCACGGTGGCCGGCGACCCAATCCCTTATGTGGCGCACCCTGTATTCCTGGGAGTAACGTCGACCTGGGTCTTCTTTAGTGGGGGGGGCGTCCCCACTTTTTGGGTCCCCCCACTCGACCCCTTCCCCCTCACTTTTTGGGCTTCTCCCCACTCACTATTAGGTGCCCAGAAAATGCCAAATTTTAAGGATTTTTGGTCAAAATTTTCAAGGAAGCGGTATCTGTGTTATCTTCAAGGACGGCAGGCTGCAGGCCCCAGCTACCCGGCTGGAAGGCATTGCTCCAGCTTCAGATCAGAAATCACAGCGGTGATCCGTGCACTCAACTGGTTAAACCAGAACATCGACCCGCAGACACCTACGTGTACGTCGATCAGAATCTGCACTGACTCGCAGTCAGCAGTCAGGCTAATTAAGAGTGGAATCGAAGCCTCATTCAGTCTGGCTTATAT
>JASAND010017838.1:0-88077 GCA_030248195.1 Trissonchulus latispiculum
GTGTTAACGTTAACTTCTCTGTGTTAATTAGTTAAAATTAGTTAATTGTGATAAAAGTTACATCATTTTTGTAGAGCGTGAAAAAACTGTACATTTTCCTTTTGGAAAGTAGCTCAAACCGCTCAGTAGGAAGTGAGAAAATCGCGCTTAAAGTTTAGGCCTACATATGCGTAATTTGTACATGCGGTGTACTTTGTTCTTTTCATGTACACAGTGGTTGCAAAAGACTTCAGCACATAAGCTACTTTAACCAGTTCAATTTCATGTTTGAGGCGCTCAGTGGTTAGAGCATCGGGCTTCGGCCTGAATAACCCGGGTTCGAATCTCGACTCAAACGTAAGCTTTTTGCACTTTACTTTCGACTATTTTCACCTTTCTGGACTGTTAAACATCTAAACCTGACTGCGAACCTGAAGTTAGATTTTGCATAGTTTGGCTAGGATTATGTCCAGTGGACAGGAAACCTGACGATTTCCTGTCCTAACAGCTGATCATGCGTCGTGCAATAATTGGACAACCAATTTGGTTAACCATGAAGCTAACAGTTTTATGGACGAAAACAGGTCTATTTCTACAAAAGTCCGAATTGTGTGTTAGCTTTGCTGGAATTACTTGAAACGACGTTTTAACCAGAGTATACTACATCGCATTTTGAAAGCGACATAGGGTCTGTTGTCGAAAGAACATTGAATTCTGTACATCATTCGGACTAAATATCTGCTTGGCTATCTTTAGGAATCATGACAAGTTGGTTATATATAACAACAGTATGGTGATTTGACTAATGACTGAGGTTGCTGTCTATTAATTGGGCAGTTTAGTTCATAGCAAAACCGGTAATTCGAATGCTCGGATTAAATGTACGTCTTGCCAACTCTATTAACACAGCTACGACTAAGGCAAGGGAGATTGCAATTTAACACAAAGTTTCTCGACTAATAGAACTTGTTATATCCTGCATACGGCATTATGCGAATCAGCGGCTTGTTTTGCTATATTTGAGAATTTCGGCAATTTAACTATATTCAGAAGTACAGTACTTTTTATGGCCATATCTGCAAATCTACAAGTGAGGCGTAACGACCCTCACAGTCAAGCCATAATATAGCTAATGGCCATACCTTCAAATCCGCAGCTTTGCTTTTGCTCAGTTTGACTTAGTAGGTTGTACACAAAAGCGTTCACAATTCAGGGAGTTATACCAGTTTTGCAGCTATTGGGCAGTCGGCTCCTACCCATTGGAATGGTGGTTAGATCTCCGAAAAATGTTACTGCAATTAATCTGAGTCTATTACATGTTCAATTGTTGCATTACTTCTGGTAGCCACTTTTCTGGCCTGGACCAGAGACTGTCATGCTTTTTTAACAGTTTCGTAACAAAGGCTTGAATTTAATTTGCAGAAACAATTAGAAGTTTGCGTATTCGCATATAGCTTTGCACCTGTTGTAAGTAATTCGCTCTGCATGGATGATTTTTGGGCAATTTTCCGATAATTTTAATGTCACCTTCGCTTGTCAGCGGGGCATCGTTGGTCCCCGCTGACGTCCTACAATACAGACAATGCTATCATAGGGGGATTGGGGATTAGATTTGTCTAACTCATGACTATCTCTAAACACTTAACTAAAGTCAACCATAACTGACTACTTGCTGACACTTATACTGTGCAGATTTTCTTCCGAATATTGCGACTTTGGACCTTTCTGCAACTTGCCTGTTCTCAAAAGCGAGACACCTACACAGGCAATTTGGGTCCTCCAATACGTGTTATATAACCTAATTAAGGACTAACTATTTAGCTATTTGTTAGAGCTGAACACGCATACACGCACACTCTCACACACACGCACGCACACATGCCAATTATTCACGGTGAACTTGGTAACCTCATACACACGATACTGTGGTTTCAATCACCCTTAAAAGATGAACATTTCTTGCTGAGGTTTGCTAAAACCCCTGTTACATGAATTTTAGCACATCCACACTCCCAATCACTACCATTCACTCATTCGTACATACTATACTTGGTCACTATCCTAATACTTTCTGCTAGCTACCTAGTTGTGTGCACATCATTTAATATCTGAGCCAAATTTTGAATCAAACAGAACTTATAACTTGTAAGATTAAATTTTACTTCGAACTTGATAATTTGAGTGGGAAGTTTGTAAACTTTTGATAAAGGTAATTTTTAAGGCGAGATTTTGCAAGGCCACGAGTGAGTAACAATTGCACGCTATTATTATTACAGAAACAGTTTGCTAAGGACAGCTTTCCTTAATATTAATAGGGAAGCCGGTAATTCCCTCAGAAATACTTGATAATTAATAGTTGAACGTATTCTTTCGTATTTTTAGAAACCTAACAATTTTTATGCCGACCTACGCTGAAAAAGAAGACAAATACTGGACAATATTTTTGATTCTGTAGTGCCTTTCTTAAAGAGTATGGCCGGCAATTCCTAATTGCCGGCTGTGGGGAGGACAGTTTCCAAATTATCTTAGGTACAACTTGAGGTCAGGATTAAGGGACCTCCTAACTAAGCTCAAGGGTGGGTCCCCACTCAGAATCCCCGTTCTTCTGCAAAACCCCGACAAAATAAAAAGGCAAAAAATCGGGCATAAAGCCCCTACTAAAATTGAAGGCCAATTAGGCCGTGGCTTGGCTGACATTTACTAGTTAAAATTGTGGCCTAAAGGCCGAACGAAAAAGAGAAAAAATAGGCCCAAGGCCTCCTGAAAAGTCCCTAGAAAATGCGTTCCTCGTGTGATTTCTGGCCGAGCATAATACGCTCATTTGGCCCTCAACGTGTGGTGTTCGCTGTGTTTACTCAGATCATCTCCTCTGACCAGTGTGGGTCAGAGGAGGGCCCTAACTCGTGTCTAGTATTGGGAAAAAGTATACTTTTATTCCCGGCCAAATCGCTGGCACAACGGGAAGTATACTGAGAGATGGGGGAAAACACAGCCGTCCTCGGCTAAGACTCAAGCGAACACTGGCTAGGATTTAAAATTTTCCAGTGAGCTGACAAGGCTTTGACAGCTCACTGACCCTTTGACCTTTTGGCGGAACCTCTTTGAACTGGAGGAAGACTTCCAGAGATTGTATAAACTTTCCATCTTAAAGCATTAGCCCAACTCAGAGGGTCATAAATTAGGGTCAGCTGAAGGCGAGATTAATGAGGAAAAGAATTTATGACCCTCCAACTGGTCTAATTTTTGATGAATTTCCCAAGCTGAATTTTCCTGCATTTTAGCAGAACTTTGGTTAACACGTAAAGGTAACCAAAGGGGGAATTTCTGACTTAGAAATTAAAGTTTTAGAAAATACAACGCGAAACTGAACGAAAGGAAGGCCTTTTTTGGCCTTTTATGGAAAACTAACTTTTAAGTGCCAATTTCGGCACAAACTTTAGTAAAAACTTAATGTGTTACTTTTGGTTAACATCTTCTTTCCAAGCCCCTTTCTCTCGTTTTTGGCCTTAACTTTTGGCCGAGAACAAAGGACGCGCCTCGTTAATCTGGGTGGCAATTGTTCCCTCAGTACTAGAACTTGGTACTATTGGACTGGACTAGAGCAAACTGGGCTTGGAGGGTAACTATGACCAAAAATGAGTGCACACAACAGTTTACGTAATTGGTTAATAATTAAAATCTACATAATGTTAATCTACGTACCTAGTTACCTAATACAAGTTATTTTCGTTTATTTTATTAATCTGGGAGAGAGGTAGGCCCCCTCCAAACCTAAGTAAATACTAAAAGGTGTATACTAACTCCTTTCTGTAGGGCAATTCTCTGCTGGGACTGGGCCAGCGTGAAGAAACAGCTGAATGAGGGAGGAAAAGAATGAACGCAAGGACATGTGACAACTACGTAAGTTAAGTCACAATAACTTAACATAAAGATTACGAACTACTTAGGTAATCCCACAAAAACATTTTAGGTTATAACTTTCTTAATATTGGGAGTTAAAACGTCGGAATTGGGTTTTTGGAATGGGGAGAGAATTGTCTTTCAGATGAGCCTTATTTGTATTTTTGACCAAAATTGTAAAAAATGACTAATTATTACCTAATTAACACAAACTAAGCCTGAATAACAAATATTCACTTCATCTGACATTGCTTGATGCACCTAGCTAACGAATAATGAGCATTCTTAGACCACCTTCCAATATATGCGCTTACTGAGAGCGTAAAATGTTTGTAAACAATTCTTCTTGATAAACTGCTGGCTATTTTGTAATGTCCTTCTATAACATTCATTTTCCTTGATAATTTTACCTCGTTTTAATTAAATTCAGACGTACTTCTGGGCAATGTGAGGCCTTATCCGTGGCCTGGGGAAGAGTACCAACTCCTCCATTCTGTAATGAGAGCGATGATAGGGAATATTCCTGACCCGGGAGAGGTAACGACCTCTCCATATCAATTAGTACTTTGGTTAGTAACCCTAACTGGTCCTTATATGAGTGCGCTAAGCGAATGTTCCATTCCTTGTAACTTAACTGGGCCGAGTTATGCGTTGATTCTAGCCTTATTTTCATGCTGAAACCGAAACCTGCGTCCCTATCTTTGGGCATTATGAGTATTATGAACTGGCTGGCAACTCTGGTAATAGCAGGCATTTTATACAGATGCGTGAACGTTCCAATAGACTGATCAAAATTCATACCATCACAATTACGCAAATTAGACAGTTAAAACTCCGGCAATTCACACTGAGGATCACAAACCATAGTTAAATTTTTGGCCATTTCCATTTTAATTTAACCTTTTACATTACACAGAAAGAGGAAGAGAATAAAAAAGAAGGGGAGGGTGAGAAATGGTATGAAAGTTTTGGGTAGGAGGGATAAGGGGAAAAGAAAAATAAAAAAAAAAGATAAAAAATAAATAAAAAATCGAAAAGAGGTTAGAATTGAGATAATCTGTGGAAAGAAGGTTTTATATAGATAAGAAGCGTTCCAAATGCTAGCCCGGGTTAAATGAGAATTAAAAAAAAAAACAAGGAAATGGGGGTAGAAAAGGGGGTGGGAGGAGGGGGAAAAGAAGAAAGGGGGTGTGTGTGATGAAAAAGTGGTAGAAAGTGGGAAGAGAAGGTTTATTTCGGTTTTTTGGAAGGAGGAGTGTGGGGGAGGGGGCATAAAGAGGTGATGGATGTAGGGAAGGGGGAGAAGGATATAGAAAAGGAGGGGGAGAAAGAAAAAAGAAAAAAAAAAGAAAGTGAGAAAAAAGGAAAAAAAAAGTAAAAAAATAAAGACGTGGGGGGGAAAGAAAAATGTGGGAGGGTACGTGTAGTGGGATTGGGTGTGGGGAAGGGGAAAAGGTGGGGGGTAGGTGGTAGTTTGTAAGGTGGGGGGGTAAGATGAAAAAAAATAATGAAAGGTGTTAACACTCTCGCTGCCAATCGCCCACATATAGGCGATGGCCGGTTTGGCATAGCATGCCATCGCCCATATATGGGCGATAAGCAGATATATTTTCAATTGAGTAGAAATCTAACTGGCATGGTAATAATGAAATGCAATGCCACTTTGGCGTGCTAATAAGGCCCGTAGATTGGTACTTTTGGACTTTTAGCTAATCTCGGTTGATATTGCGTGCTCAAACTTTCTACTTCTAGAAGACGATTCCAACGCACAGAAATCGCTTACGCTGTAAATAGAGACAGCACAAATTATAAAACAGTTAAAAACATAGCAGAAAAATGAAATTTCTGAACTTTTTGATGTCCCATTTTCAAACCGAAATTCAAGTTCCAAGTTGCAATAATGTGGAATTTGGAAAGGAAAGTAAACTCAGAAATAACGCTCAGGATGACGAATATACACGCGATTAGGATGCTTACTTTCTCTGAAACTGTTAGCTTCATTTTATACTCCTCCAATCAAACAGATATTAGAAATTTCACCATGTCCAAGACCAATTCGATTCGGTTGGATCGGACAAAAGATTATAAACAGAAATTTTGGTTAACAGAGATCCCACAACTCATGAAGTATTTCAACCCTGTTTGTTATGATTCTGCCACATCTGTAGCCAGCTTTACTCGTAGAATGATCTAATCCCTTCACTATATATAAAATCGACAATAGAAGGCAAAATTTCACTTGAAATCTATCAGCAGAGCAAAGAATCTAAGATAAAATCTCAAAAAGATAGTATTTAGCGTCCTATCACGCTTCCATTTTCATGTTTTGCTTCAATGCCTAGATTGTAGTGGTGAAATCTAACGCCCAGTTATGGGAAATGGCAATTTCCCTAATATTAGCCATCGCCCACTACTGGGCGATTGGCACTCAGATAGTTCGTGATTAACAGCACGCCATCGCCCTTATTTGGGCGATGGCATTCTGGCAACGGAATTGAAATCAGCTCAAAATTTCGAGTAGAACAGTGCCGAGATGGCTTTCTGGAGATGTGTAAGTAACAAGATATAGATTTGGCATGCGGGGGCGGATTTCCAAAAACCACGTGGCAGCGAGAGTGTTAAGCATAGGGAACAGCGAAGCAGCTGGGACACTTTTACATAACGTTCAGGGTTCAGTCATTACAAAGATTCCGCCTCCGGCGGAATAAAAATACTTTTCCAGAGGAAGACAGCTGATAACTTAGTGATAGATAACTTAGTGATACATATTATTGGTCCCTCATCGCATGCCATGGAGGGAATGCCTGTAGCTGAAACGTGGTCTTTTAGAGAGAAGATAGCAGAGCAGAAGTTCGCGAAGTTTTTAGCGTAGAGTCGTCCGAAGAAGGATCCGCTTTGCTACTCAAATCACCACAAGGACGTTCGATGGAAGACACTAAGTGCTAGCGTCGTAGCATGTTTTCCGAACCCTATGTAGGAAATTGCCCTGTATTCCATTGGAAATGTAGAATCTACTTTAAACATCAATATTTTATGCAACCAAAGTATACATTTACAGGAAAGTGTAATATTGTGGGGAAACTAGCTACATAAAATTGTAGAAATCTTTATGCAACTCAATTGGTACAAATACACTACAATGTAGATATGGATATTCTGCAACGGGCCTCACGTGAACGCTTAACTGAAAGTAATAGTATTAGTTAGCACATTTAGTTGCTCAAAATTAACGGCTATACAGGGTCAAGAGTTGGAATGCACAGGAGAAAACAGCGCAAAATTTCAAAACAATAGTAGTGTTTAGCTGAAATCGTTTTTAGTTATGCGCGAACTTTTATTTCCCTTACATAATGACAAACGAAAGAGAATGAAGCAAAATGAAATGGAATGTAAATGAAATGTCTTGCTACGCGTCTTACCGTTTGCTCTGTCTGCGGCGTGTGTTTGCACTGTATAATTTGCTTCCTTTATTTCGAAGTGGTAAACTCTGTTTCAGGTTTTTTATTACATCACATACTATAGAACCTGCTTAAACTCAGAATGGTTTCCTTGAATTGCAGTAACACCAATCGGTCAGTGATTACATTCCTAATTACGCTTATAAGCCTAAATGCGACGGAAAATGAAATGCAGCGGATGATAATAACGCGGACCAACCTCTTGGAAAAAATTTATGCTTTTTCGAAGGTTCACGGTATTCTTGTACTGCCCTTCATGTTGGCTGGATTGCTTGGTAATGTACTGTGTCTGCTTACCTTGACAAAAGGGAGGAACTTTCAAACTGCTCACTTTCACTATTACAAGTGCCTCAGCGCTGCAGAGCTTCTTTACTGTCTCAATTACTTTTTGGATGATATAATTGAAAAAGTTTATGCTGTAGACTGCAGGAGAAAAGAAAAGCCTCTTTACACAACTCATGGTGCTGCAATACTTCAATTGTTTTGTCGCTTTATGTACAGCACCACCGGATATGTTGTTCTTTATATGTCCATTTTAATTTCCTCTGAAAGGGTGTTTGCTGTTACTGCCCGGCATTGCTACCAAAGAATCAGTAACCGACGGAAAACCAGCATAGCATGGAAAGCTATAATTTTTGCAATTTTCATGAGCTCAGTTATCCACTCTTGGGATGCTTGGTTTCGAAAAACTATTGTGAATGTTAGCAGCTCTAATTTCAGTAAGTCGGCTTGCTAATGCATACAATACATTTATACTGGCTAATTCGGTTAGCTGGTGATCACATAAGTAAATCAAATTTGTGGTGACATTTTGCTTTCTTCGATTATCTTGTAAACAGACAAAGAACAAACATTTAAATTAGAAACATTTACGAAAATTCCTTACGGTTAATTGCCTTTCAAGTAATTTTTCGAAATCGATCTTATAGATTTTGTCCGCGATGCTTTTGCCAACATTTGTGGCATGGAAAGCTTGTTGCACCTTTTTAGTTTTTGTTTTTGAAGTAAATGATTTTGTTTTAGGTCAATTGGTCAAAGAACCATGTTCGGACTGTGTTTACGGTTTAAATGGAAGATACGAACCTTCAAGCTATCTGATAGCAACTAACCTGAAGGATTATTACAATCTGTTTGTTCGCTTAGTCTACCCAATATTGTTGTTGGTGTTAACTACCATAGTTATAATTTCTTGGCAGCGACAAAGGGAAAGACGCAACAGCTTAAGGTCTCCGTACCAGCCATATGTCCGATCTCGCCGAGATATCAGTTTATTCTACTTTATGATGTCCGTAGTAATATTGGCATTTATACAGGTTGGTTTCAAGGTGCAGTTCTGTCATAATTTTAGTTTCAATGTAAGTGAAAGAATACGTCAAAACGAAGCTTCAATTGTTGTCATTAGATTTAGATTAAATAAATCATTTTATTTCTTAATTTTCCGTGATCTTTCACCGCAAATTATTTGTTAAGTTTTTTATAAGACAGGTTTAGACGTAATATCTTGTATGTACTTTGACTGTTTAGGTAATTCCTCGCGAACTTAGAAGACTGTTGGAGATCAGCTATCCGCCAGAGGAAATACAAATAAGAAGAACTTCTCCAGAAAGCATATCTGATCTTGAATTTGCACTTTATGTGCTGTATTTGTTAGAAATTCTCAAGTTAATTGGAAATGTAGCTACTTGGATTGACAGGACTATGAAATTTTATTGCTATACAGCTTTAAACCATCATTTTCGAAAGCAATTTTTCCGCCTGCTTCATCTTCAGCAGTGGATGCAACAAAATAATTTGGCAAACTGGTCCAGCTCATATCCGACAAACGGACTAATCCATGACGGGGCCAATGTCTAGAGCTTAGCAACACTTTTAGATAGAAGTTCGCAAGACTGTGTTTTACCTTTTGTACTCTTAACATTTATTGCTTTATGATTTCAATTCCATAATTTTGTTTGGGTTTGCTGAATATCTGCATATTCTCTCTCTGCAAAACGATACAATGGTAAGCAGCTTGAAAAAATAACTAAGTGAATTTAAATAAAAATAGAGATAAATTCAGACGTGGTAACAAATCGTTAATGTATATATACTTGAAATATTGAATCAAAAGACACAGCATACATGCTTACTACTAAGTAGATAATTTTTCTAGCTTTCTTAATAATAAAAGAAACTGACAGGTTTCAGTTCCAGCAAAGAACGGCAAACAGGAATACCTTAGGAGTAGTTATAAAATGTTTTCACATTTCAACTCTAATCTTTCAAATCAAAATTCAAATCTTTCACACATTCTTTGATACATTATTAATATATATGAACATTTGAAGAAATTATGATAAATAATTACTGGTAGCTTCTGCTTCCATTAGAGCACATATAAGCACATGCACTTATTAACCATTAAACATTAAGAGCATAAAGGTTCCGGGGAGACAATTTCAGAACGAAGCGCCACGTTATCAATTCCGATGACGTAGTTGTGATCAAGTTCGTCAGCGATAAATATTACCTAAAGCATGGGATGATAAAATCGCCAAACTTCATGGTCTACACACATTGATGGGTATATATGTATTGCTAAAATCACACCGAAAGCTTTTTAACCATCGATAACTTTGTCGAAAGATTTCAAACTTTCTACAACTATTGGAGCATGTCTTTAAATATTGTGGACATGTTTCAACTTTCCAGAAACATATGAATCTTACTAAATGCATTGTACTTTGTTGCATCTTTTACTGTTAGAAACTTCGATGAGTGTCGAAAATTCTCAAAACACTGGTTAGTAGCTGGTTTATTCAATTGTTATTCGTTAAAATGTATCCTTGATCTGTATGGATATGATTGAGACAATTGTCTTAGAGTAATAAAGACTGTGACACGGTGGTGTTTTTTTTCTTTCTGTTGTCTTGACTGGGGAGAAGTCCAGGTTTTTTAATATGTATCCATGTGCGTAGGGATGTGCATAGAGTGTACTCGTGTACATATTCAGGGGTGTATTCTTAGTTGGCCCAACTCTGATTTGGCCCAACTATCACTTAATTGCCCCGCCCTCTTTGCTAAAGAGGGAATGTCTTACGGTAGATTTCATTGCTTGAAAATAGCAATGAGCGAAATGGAACTGTGAAGAAAAAATTGCTTTAATGGTGACGTAAAAACCGTGTTTTTAATTTAAAAATAACTAAATTAAAGTGGTCAGCTTTTAAAACTATTATCTTCACAATAATAATAAAATACAAACTAGAATAAATTTCGTTGCAAGAATCCATCGACATTAACCGCTGAACGAAATTCGCATTTCAAATTTACACACAAAACTTTTGAAATTAAAATCATTTTTAAATAAGTTTTGAAATTTTATATAAAATGCATAAATTTTTAAACAAATGAGTCCCCTACTTCTTACAATTTGAAATTCTAGCATGTAAGCATATGACTGCATAAAGTACTCATATAAAAACGTTGTTTGACATTTGATTGGCAATTGTTGAATTTGAAAGAACAAATAATAATTGCTGGGCCAAGCCATACCAAACCTATTCAGGTGGATGAAGAGTATGCATAGTTTAGTCTTTGTTGGGCCACATCTAGCATGGTCCACACATTTAATTGGAGAGATAATAACTAATCAGCATAAAGTAGGCGGTCCTTACACTTGAAATTATGACCACAGAGTAGGTTGCTGTCTATATTATGCATGAAGAGAGAAAGTTGCGAATGGAACAAAGAAGTTCGGCATTGCAATTATTAAATTCTGCAAGTATTACTTTACGGAAAAAACTAATTTAATCATTAATTTTCAGTAGAAAGTCTAGAAATTGCAGTTTTGTTTAATTTAGAACATATATAAATTTAAAATTGCGGACTATTGAATATATATTTTTTAAAAAATTTAATATTTATAATTTAAAATAACAGTTAAAGTGTCGTTGACGTTATCGAACAAAATCGTTTACGCAACGTTATCTAAGCCCATGTCTGATGATTAGTATTCTTATCCCAACTGCCCTTTTGAGGGCAACCATTCTTGCTGATATGACTGATTTCGTGTCTTTATCAGCTGAAAGTAGGAACAGTTTGAAATGGTGTTGGCAGTGATTTTGGACTAAGTTGTTTTGCAGGAAGTTCCAGAAATTTTGAAAGAAAGTCCAAAAAAATCAATTTTAGGACTTTCTAGCACAAGTCATTTTTACTTTAACAAATTAGAAGAAAAACGTTTGTTCGTTTTACGTAATTTCATTTCATTTACCATTTCATCTTACGGAATTTTATTTAAGTATTAAACTTAACTATTATTAATTTTAACTGAAATTACTAGTTCCCATTACTTTCTTTTGAATTACATCTATTAAAATTACATAGTAAGTTGTTATTTTATGAGTTTTGCTAACACAAGATGAATGCTTGCTCTTCCAGTTTAACATGTTGGCGGGGTCAATTTTTATTGGTCAGCTGTGTCACCTAATTCAGCCAATAAGAGCATGTGGACCAAACTAGATGTGGCCAAACTAAGAATACGCCGTATACATGTGTCCAGCAAGGTATAGATGTATCCATGGAGCTAGTTTATGCCTATGTACATTTTACACTGTATATGCCATGAATATGTGGGCGTATTCTGTTTGTCCCACATCTGCATTGTCATACATTCGCTGGTTGGCTCTTTGTAAATGCACGTGTTAAATGTGCCCGCCTACTAGTATCAGTAAAGCTACGGTGTGGCGTCTCACGTACTCAACAATTTTATATTCCTTAAATTTTAAATGTAAGTATGAATGTATTATCCTGTAAATGGTACATAATGACATTGAAATGCATACTTTCGGTTTGAAATCTTTTATTTTTAAATTTGTGAAACATTTCTAAACTTGAAAATGTACGTGAAATGATATTGTTTAGGAAAAACTAGCGATAGTTTTCAAAAGCTTCAATAGCACCTAAACGCCACTACACTTAATCGTATCACCGGTTTAGTTTTTGGAATTGTCAAAAACTGAAGAAATCAAGAACTGAAGAACTATTAATTTGCTTTGCTTTAGCAACTTCTGTAAATTTAAAGAGATTGACTACAGTTTCATGTTTCAAGTAACCACAATTATTTAGTTTGAGTCTAACTTCTAAAAATGAAAAATTAAAAAAATGAAAAATAAAAATAATAATGAAAATGTCAAGAACACTACATTTTCCACGTAAAAACATAGAAATTTCCTTTAAAATCGCTTTCAAAACTGCTCTCTGCATAAAACTGAGCGAAATTAGCCTCTGAGACAATTCAATTGTCTTAATGTGCATTCCTATTCGCTACTACATCAGCCAGTCCAAATGTATAGGACACTTAATATGTAGGACAACCCAGAACAAGCCAATATGTGCACTGAGTAGTCCAGTTTGGCCCAACTCTGATTTGGCTCAACTGCCACTTAAGGTGGTGATTCCTTTTAGGCACATATTATTGGTTGATGGTTAAAATCAAGATGAAATTTGGTGAAACTTTCCAAATAAGTTCTTTTAGCATTCTAACACCCTCCGAGCAATCCCGTTTCTAAACTTCGAGATATAATCATATTCATTCGTAAGTTCGTGTTGAACTCTACATTTTTGTTTTTTGAAGCACCTTTCTAGCTCTGCTCTATAGTGATATATAGATGATTTTCTTATTTTGTCGTAGAAAACTAGTCATTTTTGCAGAAATCAGGTAATCTGCCATTTCTTGAGCTACGCACGCCGTAAAATTAAACCACGGGTATAAATTTGAAGGTCTAGTCGAGACCGATTAATCCTGGGATGGTAATCTTCTAAATGCTATCCCGTACGCTGCTATCATAAAAGATGTAGTTTTTACAAAAACATGATCAAATTTTTCAAGCGATGGTGAAGCATTTACTATGCAAGCTAGAGGCTTGCCACTTACTTGACGTATTATACACAAAATAGCCTGGGACCCTTTTTAGTTGCCCCATTTGCTGCTTTGTAGCTAAAGTGGTCGCCTGCCAAAGTTGGAAAAAGTAGGCAAAATCCAGGTTGCGCATACATTTTAGCTAATTTCTTTATAACGAGGAGCGGTTTCATAATTATTAAAAAAGGGTCCCCAGCTATTTGATAGCGGCATCGAATGACGTGGCCGATGCCTCACGAAAAATTTACATTAGTCTGCAAAAAATCTGGAAAATTAAATTACTTCGAAAATGCAGTAAAATAATTTCCGAGAACTAAGGCTAGGTTCTCTGTATTTACTAGAAAGAGAAAATGTTAGGCTCCGTTTCGATATAAAAATAAATGGCTTAACTCCAAGGAATGAATGAGTCCCGACACATCGGTTCTACCAACTTTTTATTATTGAGGAGTTTGACGGAGATCTACGTCGTGGCATTTTCCGATAATATGCCTCTGCCTGTAAGTTTTACATAGTTGAAAGCTACCACAGACAAAGACATAGTGAGTCAACAACTGAAGAAATTCATTATCACGGGCATACATTAACAAGGGTACCAATTCCTGAGCGGTTCTGTACCTGTTTTAGCCCAAATTTTACCTGCCCTCGTACCTTATCTCAAATTTGGAGGGGAGGATCCCCGCCGAAAATTTACTGGAAAAAGTGAAACTTTTGGAAATTTAGAGCGAATTTAGCGCAAAATTAGCTATTTTACTGCCATTGTAGAGCAAAATATTCCGCTTTTAGCGATTTTTTTGAAATTTTTTGAAAATTTTAGAAATTTTAGCTATTTTGGGCTAAAATTTCCATTAATTTTCAGTTTGACCTGCCTTTCCTGGCACAGTCACTTGTCCCTTGGCTCCGGTTTTAGTAGCCCTTGTACCGAACCTCCAATTTTTGAGGGGTCCCGTACCCCCCCCCATAACCCCCCCTTGTTAAAGTGTGATCACGGGTAATGAGAACTGGAACGATCCAAATCTGCTACCATTTCTTCCAATTCGGCAAGAACTCGCTATGGCTAATGGCATTATCACTTGGAGAAATGCAGCAGTGGCACCTAAGGCATTACGTGGAAAATTCCTGTCTTTGCTACATGAAGGCCACTTTGGTACTCAAAGAATGAAGTCATTGGCCAAATCCCGGTTTTACTAGCCTGAAATGCGGAGTCAAATAAAAAACGCTGTTAAAGAATGTCACTTCTGCACACATGCAGCAGCCAGTCCTCCTGTACGAAGTCCCGGATCTTGGACAAAGAACGATCTTGTCCGTGGGAACGCGTTCACGTCGACTTTGTTCTTAGCCACGGCCAGCATCATCTAGTCTTTGGGTTGAGATTGCCCCGTTAGCAACAACTTCAGCTGAATCTCAGCGTTGGCGGCCGTTTTTCCCGTTTTGGTTTTCCAAAGCTCCTCGTATCTGATAACGGTCCACCTTTTTAGTCGAAACATCTCGACGGTTTCTATCAGAAAAATGGCATTCGACAAATTTTCTGCCCTCCCTATCATCCATAGTCAAATGGATTAGCTGAAAGGATGGTTCGTGCATTCAAGCGTTTTCTACTCGAAATGGGGTTACCAAAAGAAATTTGATGAAAAAGATTCTCCAAGTTTTGCTTCTGTATTGCTCTACTCCTTTCGGATCTTCATCTTCATCACCTACGTCCCCTGCCAAGTCTCTAATCGGGCGAGACTGGCGAACCAGGCTTATCATATCCACGGATCTACCTAGCCCGACTTTTACCGAAGAAAGGGCTAACGTCTGGTTCACGCTCCACACGGCGCATAAAAAGCAAAGGGTTCAAAGTTGATGTCTCCAAAAGGAATCAGCATCTTAAATTGCTAAGCCCCGAACACTTAAAAGCAACTGTCTTTCTGTAGAATTTGTTTGAAATTAATGATGAGCGGAGTGGGGACTATTCACAAAAATTATGTTCGAAGTTTGTAAAAACTGTGCGTACGTATTTTTAATTAAAATTAATTAACGCAATCTGAACATTTTCGTATACTTGTCTTCTTCCATTAAAAATAAAAAACTTTCGATAAGAAACAATTAGATAATAGAATTAAATTATAGCAACTTATTATAAAGCAACAAATTTATATTGCTTATTTATAGCAACAAATTATAAATTAATAAAATTTCTAGTCAACTTTAAGCAAAACCTAAAACTATTGGTAAAATTTTCTTCCAGTGATATAAGACTTATAATGCACATTTTTAAATAAAATTTAGAATTGTACACAACACATGCATATTTTTGTGAACTGTTATATTTGATTTGGATAGTCTCACTTTGAAAAGACCAATCATAATATTGGGCCAATTCAGAGTTGGGCGAAGCCATACCAAACCATGTGCACATGTACTTGGCCCTCAGGAGGTTTATTCTGACATGGGCAGTCGCGTGGCTAGGGTTGAACTAGGGGGAATTCTCCCCGAAACTGTAGACACCCCCTAAATTTTTTCTTTGCAATTAGTGAACTCCCGTTTTTAGTACACTTCGCGCCTGCGGTGCGAATTTGTACTATTTATTTACAATCAAGTGTTTGGAACACAAAATTAGTTCAAAGTGCCTTATTCCGTGTGGTTTGCAAGTTCATTTGCAAGATTTGCGGGCATAAAAACATATTTATCCTTAGTAATTTTATTTATTTCAAAGAATGCTTGGTAAAAATTCTTCAGAAGAGTACAAATTACAAAATTTTTTGTTTTCATTCCATGGGGTCTCAGCCTCCAGACCATACCTGAATGCGAGGTCAAAATTCACTGACTCGTGCAAATTTGGGTACCCCTTGCGGAAGCAATTTTTCTCAAGCGTACTTTTGAAAGCGATTTTTTCGGTTTTTCGCTAAAAACAGCGATATTTTAGCAAAAACAACGCTTTTCGAACGTTATTTAGTGAAAATAGTGATTTTAAGTGAAAACTTCCAACGCAGCTGGAAACGTTTTGGAAAATTTGGTCGGAAAACCTATTTTTTGGGCAATTTTCCTACCCCTTGTGATCAATTTTCGTACCCCTTGTGGGCGACTTTGCGAGGGAAATTTCCCCCTTCCCCCCTTGTCCACCTGTGCTCCATACCTGCGACAAATTTTGGCACCCCCGAAATATTTTCTGACTTTCTGGACATGGGCAACATCAAAATTGGACCACACTATTTTATTGGTCAAATTCACTTCACTGCTGTCCATTTTAAATCTTGATCCCGTACGCTTCGCTCACCAATTCTTCGCTCTTTTTATGATATACATACTGTTGAAAAAATTGACATATCTATTGTAAAACACATGGAAGGTATTTACTGGAAAAAATGTTTTCATTTTCTTGGCTCGTTTAAGACATATTTTAAAGCTTCTTTTTATAATAATAACTGCTATTGTGCGTTATTATTATTATTATTATTATTAGTAGTAGTAGTAGTAGTAGTATTATTATTATTACTATTATTATTATTATTATTGTTATTATTATTATTATTATTGTTATTATTATTATTATTATTATTATTATTATTATTATTATTATTATTATAGTTATTATTATTATTACCTTGTGCGTTCCCGGAGGAATTGGAACAGAGCTAAGTTGCCATCGCCGTGAATCTATTTTAATGTCCTTGCCAAGTCGTTCAAACAGACAGCTACTGTCTGAGTCAATGCAAACTCTCAAACGTCCTTTAATCCCTGCTTGATAAAAAGCGAACTCAAGCTTGGAGGGATTCTCAACAGCAAAGGTCGGACTTTCCATTGTATACACATTAGATCTTTCCTCCTCTGTACCTACTGCATAGGCAAAGAAGCCACCTGAAAAAGAAATTCCAAAATGCGCTTGAAGCAAGAGAATTATAGAGAAAAACGAAAGAAAAACCTAAAATAAAAAACAAAAAACAAATAGAAAAATATCACTTGCACCTGCGCGAAGCTGGCACAGCTTTCATATTTTTTGCGAAGGAAGGTGGAAAACACACCGTCTATTCCCGATGAAATTATTCGGTAAAATTTGATTTTCGGAATGACATATTCAGTTGAAACGGCTGGTGATCGCATCGGTCACATTCTTAAGGTAATATCCTTTTTGCATATATATTTTGTTTTCGACTGATAATGTAAACACATATTTGTTTCGGAATTAACGTCTCGACTTAAAATAATACCGATCTTTGAAAATATGATTGATGCTTTAATAATGTCTCGCAAACTAATCCCGTGTATAATTGATTGACCATTGTCTGAAGTTGGGTGTTAAAAGAACCTCACCACCAGAACCCTCAGCAAACTGACTCGTTTTAAAAATTTCAACTACCAAAGAATCATTAGTTTTGATTAACTGTCGAAGCTATTTCCAAACACACTACCTCTGTAATCGCGATAACACAGAATATTTCAATACCTCCGCTGACGTCTTTCAGTATTCCAGTTAAAGAGTTGGAAACTTGTTGATTCGACACACTCCAGGGCAATGTGGAAGCACTTGGCTGATACTGACAAATCGCCCCACCATCAAAGTTACAGTTTGTTTGAGGACATGTGGTTGCCAAAAACTCATCTGGGAATGGACGTGGCAAGGGGCTTTGAGAAGGGATTTGAAGACTGGGTAGATTACCAGGTGTTATGGGAATCGGAGGAAATGGTTGTGTAAATGTTGGCTCCGATGGAGGAGGAATTGGACCAAGTGGAATTTGGTCAGGGGGAGGACGATGATGAACGCTGGGGAAATTATTCTGAGGATACAAATTTGGAGGCGGAGGCTCGAACGGTGTTGGACAACCACCATAACCACAATCTTGCGGATATATGCTTGGTGGGGCTAATGTGTATGCTAAAATGACAGATAAACCATTAGGATCATTTTTGCTCAAGTTAAGTCTGTATTAAACCGCAATTACTCATGAGTTTACTTACTAATTGTGCTTGTAATTTAAAAATGTATATTTCTACATGAAATCTCTACCGTAATAATTAATTTAGGCCTACTCGTTACCTCCGCAGATGTCAGCGTCATATTCAATTTCATCCAACCCGATTATGTCATGATGGTTTTGAAATTTCGCTTGGAATAATAACTGAAACATATGTGGAAAAAATACGATAAAATGTTTAACAGTTGGAATGAAAGAAACAACTGAAAAGAATTATTTATAGGGCGTCAGAGGATTACCGAACGCTGCGGCTGCTCAGAATGCTCAGGTAAGTTGTCTTCCTCTGCCAAAAGTCAGTATAGATAGACTCCTGTCAAACCGTACTATATTGACCGTACTGAAGTAATGCTTCTGTGGAGTGACAGCAGCAGCAGCAGCTACATACTGACGTCCATTTCCAATATAGAACAGGAACAACACCACAAGATACACGTTGGGAGCGAATTTCAAACTTTGATGTTATTACCTATGTCACCATTTTGACTGGTTAGCATATATCACGCACGCAATACGTCATTCAAAAGTGTGCACAGAATCTTTTTACTCTTCGATTCCACACAAATATGGGGCTGATGCCAGAGTTGAGGCTAAACGAATGATTTGGATTTGACAACGGTAAGGAGATGCCGTCCAGCATCCCTCATGTGCTCAACCACACTACAAATTACTACTAAATGAATCGCCGTCAAACGCATTAGTACTTTATGCACAACCACTCCTGATATAATGAAAATGAATATCAGTTGTTACTCCTTTACTTTTACGCAACGGTAACTCTCAGAGGTCGTTTCCTTTTACGTTTCATCACAACAAGTCATTAAAATTACATAGTTGACAACCGTCCTTAAATTTAGCACACAACAACAACCTGAAACGGATGATGATCCGCGGGTATCTGGACAGTCTTCCATATCCATTCCTGTCTGTGTATTCCTTGGATCGTATCAAAACAGGTCACAGTTCCCAGCGTTGTGGGCGGTTGTCGCTTGCAAACCGACAACGACGGGAAGACCGCCGTTTTCCAGTACCAAAATCTGAGAGTTCCCACACCTTCTTGACAAGGAATTATGTCACTGACCAAAATGGCAACATCATCGTGATTCAAGTTGCGGTCACCTCTGACATATGCAAAGTAGTCGTCTAAGCAATAGATGTAAGAAAAATAAATACTGTTACCAATATTGAAGGTCGAGTATATTCTTATGACAAATGTAGACGTTTATCGATGATTTGGCGAAACTAGCAATAACAGAATTTAACAAAATTGATTAACATGAAAAATGGATCCAGATATTTCGAGCAAATTCTCAGGAAAATAAGCAAATTCGCAGGAATATGTAATGAAAGAAAAAAAATAGGAAAAAAAAGAAGAAAAAGAGGAGAAAGTGGTGGATAGTAAGATGAGATTTGCATGAGAAAGGGAGTAAAATAATAGGGGGAGGGAAAAAGAGAAAAGAAGAAGGAAATAAAATGGAAGAATAAAAAAAAGAATATAGGCGGGGGTAAAAGGAAGGAGTTAAAAGGGGGTAAAGGAGGGGGGAAAATGAAAGAAAAAAGAAAAAGGAGATAGGAATAGAGAAAAGTTATAATTTAGGAAAAGAAGGGGGGGTGAAACAACATTAAAAAATAAAAAAAGGGAAAGAGGAGGAAGGGGAGGAGAGAGATCAAGAGGGGAGGGAGGAGAAGTAAATAAATGAGGGGATAAATAATAAAAAAGAAAGAAAATAATTAAAAAAATGATATAAGGGGGGAGAAGGAGAAGAAGGAAGGGGAAGGGAAGGGAGGGAAAAAAAAATAAAAAAAAAGAAAAAATGGACAATAATATTTCAAAGAAAAATAGAATAAAAAAGGGAAAGGGGAATTAAGGGGTGGATGGGTGAAAAAAATATTGAAATATAAAAAAGGGGGGGAAAAATTTAAAACCAACAGGGGGGGAGGAGGGGAAAGAAGGAAAAAAGAAGAAAGGAGAGCAGAGAGAGGGGGATTTGGGAGGGGGTTTGTTCTGGTGGGTAGGGTTGGAGCTGGTTAAGTAAGGGGTGCTGGGTAGAAAAGAAATGGATTGGAGGGGGGGGAGGAGAAGGGGTTTTGGTTTTTTTTGTTTGGGGTTGGGTTTATTGTTGTAGGTGGTTTTTTTTGGGTTGGGTTTTTTGTTTTTTGGGTTTTTTTGGTGATTTTTGGTGGTATTTTTTTTTTTTATTATTTTTTTTTAGTGTTTGTTTTTTTTTTTTTTTTTTTTATTTTGGATGGGGGGGGTATTTTTTTTTTTTTTTTTTGGATGTATTTTTATTTTAGGGGTGTTTGTTGGAGGATTGAGGGAGTGTGGAATTAAAGGTATTTAGGTTTGTGGGGGGATTGGGTAGATTTGTTTTTTTTTTTTGTGTTAGGGAGTTAAATAATTTAATTGTTTTTTTTGAATTAAGGAAGGGGGTTTTATTTATATTTTATTTTTTATTTGTTGTTTTATTATTATTAGTTATAAAAATTTTAATTTGAAAATTTGTTTTATAGATGATTTTTAGTATGTAGAAAATTATGAGATTGAGTTATGGGTTAGGAAGGAAGTGGGTGTGGTGATGGGGAGTGTAAGTGTTATTTATGTGGATTGGTTGTGGATAATAAAATATTTGTTGATGTATTTGGATGGTTGGAGGAGGGGAAAGGGATTATATGAGTTTTATAATGAATAAAATTGATATTTTGTTAAAGTTTGTTTTGTTATGTATTTAAATAATTGTTGTTTTTTTTGTGATTTATTTAAAAATTTTTGTTTTTTTGATGAGTTTTGCTCTAATTTTTGTCATTCTTGCCGAGGGGATTGTTATCCCCACCTTTCTGGCCTAATTATTCTATAATTTGGGAACGAAACAAAGAAGACCATAAAGAAGATAAATTAGTAAATTAATTTAAATTAGTTAATTGTTGAAATTTATATAACCGTACCAGGCATCTCCCAACCAGACCGACCCCTGTGTTAGACCCCTCAGGCTTTCCGAATAGCATCCGGGAATAGTGCGCTGTGTGCTCCGCCACAGGAGATTGGAACAGCATTCTTGGGCTCACCCAAGGACCGGAATTTGCACATACCTGTTAGCTATTATTATTATTATTATTATTATCATTAATCATCATAATTGTTATTAGTGTCGTCCTTGTTCTAAAGGACTGATAAAGAGATAGACCACAAGAACATATAGGGAAAAGCATATAGGGAAAACACAGAGTCTAGCAGTAGGATATCATTGCTGAGAATAGGAGCATAGAAAGAGAAGAAGAAGAGGTAACGACGAAGAGTCATAAGCTAAAGTCTTGTCCCTCAATTAAAGGTATTCAAAAGCTTATCTCAGAACTGGCAACTCTGGCAACCCTGTAACCTGTATTTAGTATCTGTAAGCCTATACTTCAGTGTAATATCCTACCTCTCTGTTAACAGTATCTTTAGCACGTTCTATCTCTGTTATTATTATCATTATTATCTTATTATATTATCATTGTAACTGTTGAGAATTATATTAATTCTTAATAAATTGAAGTGTGCCTTTAGAAAACGTCTCATCTAGGGTACAGCCACTGGATAGAGCTACTGGATCAGGATCAACCTTCCCCTGTACAAGTAAGTGTAAGATCTCGAGTTAGAGATCTTCGTCCCTGATCATTGAAGAGGCCTAGAAGAACTGTCCAGCTATAAATCTTGATCAGTTTATCAAGATACGTATCGGAACTCACTGTTGTGAACTGATACCGTTCAGTCTTAAAGAAAGACAAGCACCGACCCCGCTTGTCCACCTTCATATCCTGTGAATCACTCCCCTCCTGTCAAACGAACTCACAACCAGGACCCCATCCGGGTTGGCTACAAGGATACCCATTTCTGGACAAACCACCTTTTGGGCATCCTGTGTCTAAGTTTGCTGATCTTCAGCAGACGCGCTGACCCTCCGTGTAAAGAATCAAGTTGCTATCGGAGCCCTAACCGACTAGGCTGAACCAGGACAAAGAAGAAAGCAAATTTTAATTTAGATCAAAGCAACTTCATTACAAATAATAGAAGCAGAAGTATTGATACTGAAGTATTGAACTGAAGTATTGATTTTAAATGAGCTCGCTCACAACCATTAAAACTTTAACCAACCTGGACCATCTTTTGCCCGTGGTATACTGTGCCAGCTGTCATAAATAACGGAATTCGCAATTAACCAATCAAAGGAGTCTTCAACGCCGTTGGTACCATTATACCAGCGGCAGTATTCGTAGGGCTGAAAGTCACAGTTTAAGTCTTGTGACCGGGTGATTATAGAGTAGGACTGTGTTGCGCCTGTAACAAGTTGAGTAAATAAGGTTCAGCTAAAGATAAGGTTTTCTTCGCAATAGTAAAATTCATTGTAATTCTAGTAACCCCATAATATACAGTTTCAATTCCCATTCAAATAGGAAATTTCTATTTAATTTCAGCTAGACACTTGATTTGAATATTTTTCAATTTTAGTTGCAGTTGATTTCAGTTGGTCAATCACTACAGTACAGCACATTACAGTACAATTAACTACATAGCTAAAAGTTCTACTTCATGTGTTACCATAAGAACTGTCGTGGGGACGATTATATTCATTGCCAGAATGAGTTGGCACTAATGATGGGGATTGAGCGCCATAGCTCGGAATGGGGTATCGATCCAGGGGAGTTTGTCCATATGCTTGAAGATTTGGAGACGCTCCGTAGCCGGACGGGGGGGCATGCGCGGGGGGACGGAGGAAGAATAAGCGGCCGCGGGCACAAAAAAACACACCCCGCGGGAACGCACGCGGCCGCCAGAAAAAAACATGTGGGGTTAAATAAAAAAACAACACCCAGAAGAAATATAAAAAAAATACAACAAACGAACAACAAAAAACGACACGCGCCCCGCCACAACAAGAGCGCTAAATAATATTTTTAAAAAAGGGAAAAAAAAAATAAAAATAAATAAAGTAAAAATTTAAAAAAAACCCCTTGGAAAAAAAAACAAAAAAAATAACCCCACCCAAAATATAAAAATAGGGGACACCCGAGGGACACAACCGACAAAAAAATAAAAAAATAAAAATTAAAAAATATAATATAAAACCTACGGAAGAAAAATAAAAATTGAAAAAAAAAAAAAAAAAATAAAAAAAAAAAAATATTAAAATACCAAAATAAAAACCCCCCCGCACCGCCCCGACCAAAAGCAACACAAAAAATATATAAAAAAAAAAAAAAAAATTTATATATAAAAAAATCGTACAGGACTCTGCTCCGCGGGGAATTCTTTCAAACTTTAAGTGTTAAAGTTTTAAATCACGGAATTTTCAATTAATATACTTCTTGAAGAGAAATAAATTCTAAACTGAAAAATTATATGTACATCCATCAGAAGGAGTGTTTCTTTGCTCAGTCGGACAGAACAAAATTTTGCAACTAGCTTTTAAATTACTGGTTTCTCTGTTGTCTTCAAAGTTTAAAATAAGAAAATCTAATGCCGTTCATTACACATAAATGTTTGGGATGCTCCGATCTGTTTGCAGTTTACTCGGCACAAGATGTTTTTTGTGTAAAAAAACTTTCCCCGGTTTGTGAATTTTATAATTTTTTATGAAATTAGACGTTTACATTTTTATTGCAGTTTAATGAAGTATATATTAAGGTTTTCAATGCGCCCAAATCTTATTATTGATGTTAAAAGCACATAAATGTTTCGAATGCTTTTTAGGAGACCAAATTTCAAATTTCAAATTTCAATTTAGGAAACCTTCAAAGTTTTTTAATAGAGTTTCTATAAATTTAAAATTAGAAATCCTGTTGTGTAGTTTTGAATGAAACCTTACATGAGCATTACAAGCTAAGTTCAATTGGAGGTATTACATTGTACTATGTATGCTTATAGAATTTTCAAACTGATATTTATTATCTGGTAGTATACTTTTCAACAAAGTGTCGTCCACCGACTGCCACTGTTATTTGGTTATGACATGACCAGTGTTGTCTACGTAAAACCAAATTACCACAAATGCAGTTTCTGCAGAACACAAGGTTTTGAGGTTTAAAGTGGAGGGCATATTTCATTTCAAGGACCTTTGACACCTTTGATTTCAAGAAGCAGATGCAATGCGCAACATTGGCACTACAAAAAATACCAAATAATGTCCTCTTCTTGAAGGGCCTCCTCTTCCATTGTAGGGGGTGTAAATTCGAAAAAGGTGCTACCTACTGTAACCCAATATAGGTATGAAATTAGCTAATTCATTTGCTGTTCCACCGACTGGGCGTTCCTGTTTTTGTTACCCTGTTTTACTATGCCAATATTTTGAAGTCAGATTAATTGGATTGAAATCTTTGAAAGACCTCAAAATCTTAGAGCTCAAGTTTGTTTTAATTCATAATGTGCTGGAAAGAGCACCAATACAGACAATATAAACTAGGCGTTTCTTCAATAAATTTGGACACTCTTGTTGATGTATATGCAACTTCTTGTTATTTAGTTCTTACTTACTACCAATTTTTATTTAATATTTCTAAATTGTAGGAAATGGGGAGCTGCAGTGCCAGTGCCAAGACCGCGTTTGTGGGACAAATTACAGCTGTCAGTTTATTCTTATTTACGCTTTGACGGAAGGGCAGACCAGTAACCCTCTGTTTCACTGGCAGCAATTAATAACCAAATCCCTTGACAATGCTCAGAAAACTATGTGAACGCTCCTACACTACATTAATGTCAGCACTCTTATCCATTGTTATTGTTTATATGTTGCTGTATCGAAGCAATATGGCGGCAATTCAGAAGTCCTTAGTGGATCGACGAAGAGTTGATATCAGCATTTTAGACCCAAAAGCGTTCGAGGCGTCCCGCACTTTTCGCCAGCAGATAGGAATGCAGACGTTTCCCTATTGCTCCGAGTTATTTGATTACAGCGCCCCATACGGTTTAGTGGAAGCAGCTATTCGCTGGTATCCAACAGACCTTTATAACGACACTGACCTAGTGAAGTTTACCTGCAGTGAAATTGAAAGGGCTTACAGTATGCCACAAAAGCCGCATTCTTCCGAAGAAGCAGAGTACTCTTTGGCATATATTATAATGGCATACAAAGATGCAGATCAGGTACGAATTAAACTTAAGATAATATGGCGGCATCTTGGTTCTAATTCGATGAGCGGCTGGGGCGAGTACAAATTTGTTAATTATTATTTATTCGGGAAACTAATTTATTGATGAGTTGTGTGTACTTTGTGATTTTACAATTTGCTTACCACCGCACCGACCTGCTTGATATACTCACGCTCTTTATATTGTATTACATCGTGCTATTCTTGTTTCACTTAATGTTGCAAATTTTTGGCTTCGAAAGAAGTGGTCGGGTAGTCTTGAGAATTCTGGTTTGATACATATGTAGTATCGAAGTACGTATGGATACAATGCGTAACCAGTACTTGTGTAAGTATTTATGGTGTAAGTATTTGTTCCAGTGTTTGTGCAAGAATAACACCGTTTCAAGAAATTAGTGCACACCATTCACTTTGATTCCATTGAGTCCATGCATCATTGGACTGGTCATTTCAGATTCTATCCATGCCAAAAATACGAATGTTGGTCAGCTCCTGTAACAACATCAACATTCAATATTAATTGTATTGAAAAACTGCTAAAACTGTTCATTTGATTTTATTTAATTTCCTATTTTTTACTTCCAACAGATCTGTTTTGAGATATATACCTGAAAATATCAATTTTGCTTGGTTCACGGTACTGAAATTTTTCAAAACTCATATGACATAACTTGCAAGATGAACAAGAATGAATATAGCTATTGGATGAATTGACCTTCGATTCAGTCATTTTTCACCCACTGATCTTAATTTTTAAAGACAATTTTTACAAGTGCTACTATGTGGCCTATATTCAAAAACATTAAATTGAAGAAGTTACATACTACCCCATTAAATAAACAGGAAGTTACGACAAAAAATATAAAATAGTAATATCAAATGTGCAACTTATTAATAATTACATTATTAATTACATTAGTTGCTTACCTTAAAAGCTGTAATCTAACTTTTACTTGTGTGTTCAGCAGTCAAATTAAAAAGATATTTGACTGCTGGTTCTAAACTTCAACAGTAATGATATCAAAGTAGTAGCACAGAAAACAGTCTGCATATATTTAAGGTTTTTAGGTTTCTTTTTAAAGTCAACAATCACTTCATTTCTCTTTTTCTTTTTTAAAAAGCAAAAGTCATCACATCGATAGTCCGGGATTTGTTGGCGGTAAAATTGTCCGGTGGTAGGATTGTATCTCAGCGGACATCTCCGGTCTCTTTGTGGGCGTCTTGGGGCAGCGTGAGCAAAGACGTTGGGTCCTGCGTTCTGCTCAGCGAGGTTACGCGGATCTGCAATAACTCGGGCTCTGGCTGCTGCTAGAAAACTCGGCAGTTGCAACCAGTCGTCAGCTGGATCAGTAGGCACAACCGCGCCTCCGTGCCGATGACACAGCTGGTCAACATGGCGGAACCACAATTGACCCTTTACGGCTACACCATACATAACGGACCCACGCCTCTTGACGATGACACCAGGAACCCATTTTTCGCCAGATCGGTAATTCCGTATCCAAACTGCTTGGTTGACTTCAAATTGTCTCTTTGCTTCTGTTTGTACCTCAGGCAGCAATGGTTATCTTCAGTCAAGATTGTCAGTCGTGCTCGGACTGGATGTTTTAGAACCAGTTCCGCTGGAGTAATTCTGCTGCTTGGATTGGGTGTGTTCCGGTAGTTAAGGAGGAACACGGGAATATATGGGCTTCCGTGCTGACAGCGCTTTAGGTAATCCTTGAACGTTCTTACCATTCTCTCGGCTAAACCATTAGAGCTAGGATGATACGGTGGGGTGTTAATGAGAGTTATTCCATTGGTTCGGCAGAAAAGCTTAAATTCTTTTGATAAAAATGCTGGCCCATTGTCAGATACCAAGGTCTTTGGAAATCCAAACCGGCTAAAAATCTTTTTCAGATGCTTGAGAGACTCGCCAGTAGTGGCATTGGCCACTGCACTAATTTCCGGCCATTCAGAATAGGCATCCACAAGAACTAAGTACATTTTCTTTTTCACAGGACCCAGAAAATCAGCATGTACTCTTGACCAAAACTGGTTGTTGACGGGCTATGTGGCTCCTTTAGCAAGCGACGGACGATTATCTTTAGTAGTGCAACATTCAGTGCAAGTGTTGACATGAGTAGCAATATCATCATTGACCCCAGCCCACCAGAAAACCTGTCGAGCTAAGGTTTGACTTTTGTTCACCCCGGTGTGACTTGAATGCAATTCCGTTAATATCTTGGAGCGCAGAGATTTTGGAATGATAACCCTCTGATTCCAAAACAGGCAACCATTGGAAATCGTGATTTCTTGACGACGCGTGAAGTACGGCATCAGATCTTTTTCATTGCTAGGTAAATGGGACGGCCAACCAATTTTTGGTGTATTCCAACACTCTTTTTAGCTCAAAATCTTCGGCTAATTCATTAGCGACGTCGGTTCCTGTCACTAGCAGACTTTTTAGTTTTATCCGAATGTATCAGGTCGATACCTTCAGTGTCTCGGTCGATTGTGTTGGTAGTATGCACTTCAGCAGAAGTCGGGAATCGTGATAGGCAGTCAGCATTTGAATTGTCCTTTGAACGTCGATACTTTATTTCATAATCGAAGCCTGCAAGAATTACTGCCCATCTTTGTAATCTATTTGCAGCGTAGGCTGGAATCCCAGTATAGGGACCAAAAATTTTAATGAGTGGTTGATGATCTGTAATCAAGACGAAATGTCTTCCAAACAGATAAGGGTAGAATTTCATCAAACCAAAAATTATTGCCAGCGCTTCTTTATCAATCTGGGCATACTTTTGTTCCTGGACGCTGAGAGTCTTCGACGCTGCAGCTATTAGCCTTTCGGTGTTATCAGTTTCCAGATGAGATAAGACGGCACTAACCCCGAATGGCGAAGCATCACAGGCGAGCACCAATATTTTCTTAGGGTCATATGGAACTCTAATGGGTTTCTCATTGAGCTTTGCCTTTAGGCTATCAAAACTCTTCTGGCGCTCGTTACTCCAATCCCACAGATTTCCTTTCTTCATCAATTGATAAAGTGGAGCTGCAATTACGGCGAGGTTTGCAATGAGTGGGGCATAGAAATTTATTTTTCCCAGGAAAACTCTTAGTTCATGCACAGATTTTGGGGCAGGAATCACTGATATAGCATCAACTTTCTTCTGTAAAGGTTGAATTCCGTTAGCATCTACTGATAATCCCAAATACGGGATGGATTGGGCACCAAAGACGCACTTGTCCCAGCCAAGCTTGATACCATTTGCAAGCAATCTTTTAAACACTTCACGCAAATTTTCGACATGCTCTTTGTCATCGGAACCGGTGACAACTACATCATCGAAGAAGAACACCACTCCCGGGCATCCACTGAGTATTTCATGCATCTTCCGATTAAACACAGCAGGAGCCGAGGAGACGCCAAAAGGCAGCCTTTTGTACTTGAACAAGCACAGGTGTGTGTTAATTACACACAAAGATAGGTTTTCATTGTCCAACACGAGCTGGTTGTACGCTCTGGCCAAGTCTAATTTCGTGTATGCCTTCCCCTGCAACAGGATTTGGTAAAGTTCTTCTGGGTTTGGAATGGGAAACTGGTCGACAATCAAATCTTTGTTGATGGTTACCTTGAAATCGGCACAAACGCGCACTTCTCCAGTCGGCTTCATAACAGGGACAATTGGTGCTGCCCATTCTGAAACGTTGATTTTCTCCAGTATTCCGTCTTTAATATCCCTGTTCATACTGTTCTCTATACCTTCTTTCATAGCATAAGGTACTGTGCGGGGTATGAAGAATTTCGGCTTGGTATGCGGTTTGATGCGGATTTGAACTGGCATACCTTTGACTTTTCCCAACTTCTTTTCAAATAATTCTTTGTATTCTTGGCAAAGAGGATCAATTTTCTTCTTCAGCGAGTTTTCTTTGTTCGGTGAAACTTGGAAATTGAAGGTTTTCTCCCAATTCAGCTTTATCTGCTTAAGCCAAGTGCGGCCTAACAGAGCTGGCCCTTTTGCATTGGCAGCTACAATAACAGGCATTTTCTTGTATGCTTTGTCTTGATGAAGTACTTCGACTTCAGCTGCACCAAGCACCGGAATGTCAGAATCGTTGTAGCCTTTCAATCGTATCTTCGTCTTCTCTATTTGTAAGCGCGGTCTCATCTTTGCTATCAGGTGTTGAGGCAAAACCGTTACTGCATCTCCGGTGTCGACTTGCATTTCTGCGGCAACTCCGTTGATTCTGCATTTTGTTAGAATGGGTGCTGTATCACTGCGGAAAGAGTATAGATGGCAAATAGGTGCTGAATCTCATCATCTGAATTTTCGGAATCTTCAACACAGTAATTTTTCTGCGGATTGATTTTTCGGCTTGGGACTTGATTCTTTGTTCTCTTTAGTTGTGACTGGCAAACCTTTGAAATATGCCCTTTCTTGTTACAACGGCGACAATATTCTTCATTAAATCTGCATTCGTTAGCCCAATGTCCTGGAACACCACATCGATAGCAGTTACCTGGTGCTGAAAATTTGGAGTAGATTTTCCACTCTTTTTCTGGTTTTCGTTTTAGGAATGAACTTCAGAAATCTTCCCTTGGTGGATCTCAGTGGAACCTTTGTCAGAAAACTCCATGGTTTGCGCTAAATCGAAGGCTCTTTGGATTGTGAGGTCTTGTTCGGCCAGCAATCGCTTCATGATGGCTTGATTCCGCAAACCAAATACAAAGCTATCACATAGCACTTCTTCTAGGAATTCGCCAAACTGGCATTTAGTAGCTAGTTCGCGCAATTCTGCCAGAAATTCCGCCACTGTTTCACCATCTTGTTGTTTCTTGTGGTAGAATTTACATCGCTCACCCGTCTTCAGAGGGGTGGGCTCGTAGTGACTTTTAAGTCTTTGTTGCAGTTCAATCAAGTCAACATCTCCAGGTTTTCTGGGTGCTACAAGATTTTCCAGGATTCGGTATGTTAATGTTCCAACTGAGGTGAGAAAGATAGCTTTCTTCTTATTCTCATCAACAATTTCATTCGCCAGAAAAAACTGGTCCATGCGGTCTAAGTATGTATGAAGTCCATCTCTCCTGATCTGGACAGAAATTATCCAGAGACCCAATCAAATCATTTCCACACAGTGCGCCAAATAAAAAGATATTTGACTGCTGGTTCTAGACTTCAACAGTAATGATATCAAAGTAGTAGCACAGAAAACAGTCTGCATATATTTAAGGTTTTTAGGTTTCTTTTTAAAGTCAACAATCACTTCACAAAGCTATTTGACTTTGTTGCTGTATCAATTTTTACATCACATTTTGATAACGCTTTTTTCTTTTCGTGCACATGAGGCTTATGAATAATTATATATAGGTTAAGCGTTAAGCTAATTATCTGAGCCTTTGATTAGCCTTTCGGGATTGCAAATTCGAAAGTGATTTTTGAATAAGAGAATATTTTTCTTTCAAAGCGGGTTCAAACTTCCAACTTCAAACGGTCTGGTTCAAACCGTGATTAACTGATACTGCATTTTATTAAAGGTGGGAAGATTATTGCAATCGATCTATTGGCCTCAAAACGTCTACTGCATACACATTGACAAAGACAGCACCAAAAAATTTAAAGATGCCATCAGGAAGCTGGTCTCATGCTTTCCTGACAACATATTCATTGCAAGTAGGTTTGAATACCATCCTTGGTACATTTTAGCGTTTTATATGTAATCTCTGATGTTACATAGCTTCTTGGTCCTTTCTTGCTAAGCACTAATAAATTGTCGGTAGGTACAGGCTATTTGTTATCTCACGAAGCTGGTAACTGGCAAGTCTGTAATCAGCTGAGAATCTGAAATATTTCGCTTAGAAAAATAGCAGATTAAATTAAAATATTAAACTTATTCAGTTGCCCTTGTTGCCCTTATTCGGTCAGCATCCGTGCAAAACCACAAATTCAACCTCAAAGTGGGCTTACTTGACGGAGTGCGCTTACTGTCGTAATTTTATTTCGATATTAACAAGTGCAACAAAAGCTAAAATAGCCCTAGCAGCTGCACTGGGTTGCACTGGTTGCAGTGCTTGTAAATTAATTTTCGGTCTTTTAATGAGTTTATTTCTACTACCTAGGTAAACTGGAAGCAGTGGACTGGGGTGGAATGGGTGTATTGAGAGGTGCTCTAAATTGCATCAGGGATCTGAGTCGTAGAAAAGAGAACTGGCAGTACGTGCTTTTGTATTCTGGCACGGATTTCCCGCTGAAGACAAATCTTGAATTGGTACAAATCCTCAAAATTCTTAATGGATCTCAAGACTCCAGTCTTGCCATAGAGGATAACGATCGATGGCTGTTCAATTATTTCTATAATGGAACGGAAAGCAGAAAGGTAAAAGAAAGGTTGTTCACGGAAACACTTCATTAATGAGAATTTTCTGTTGCAGTTGAATACTTAGAATTCGTGGTAGCAGTAAGAGTACAATATTTAATTCGTTGAATGACAGAACTTAAACATTTAGAAAATTTTGCCTTATAATTGTGTATCCTTACAGTTTTAGCGAAAGAAATGAAAACGGCGAAAGAATTTCTGTTTCAGGATCGAGAACGTGGTTTTCGTGGTATACCTCCAGGAAATTTGATTGTCTACAAAGGAATGTATCAGGTTACTCTGTCCAGAGAATTCGCCATTTTCTCTGTAACTAATCAAGTCGCCATAGACTACCTCCATTGGTTAGAAGGAGCATTTGTATCGGACGAGTTCTTCTTCGCGACACTTATACATAACACTCATCTTGGTGCTCCGGGAAATTTTCCAGGTATAGCTACTAGCTAGTTTAAAAGTTTCAAATTCCCTTGCCCTTTCGCATGTAATTCTCCCCCCCCCCTCCTCCTCGTGAAGTACATAATTTTAAAGGAAGTAAATGATTAGAGCAATTTTAGGTTTTAAATCTCGTTGCATTAACGAATTCCTCTATTTTGAGAACACTTAACGAGTTTTTCCAGTGTTTTGTAGATTCTAAAAATCTTAATTCCAAAATTTCAACCTCGGACTCTTTCAAAGTTCAGGGACAAGAAACAATTTTCTACTCTGTCACCGCCTTCTATTCACCCTACTACCAAATAATGCTAGCAAATTAGAAAAAGTAGATTTAGAACTACAAAATGATTTTGATTACAGGGATTTGCTTATATTACTATTCTTACTTCAATTTGGGGAAACCGTGGATTTCTCGATATCAGATTTGGGGACCGGAGCGAGACAAATGTCTCAGCGAATTTTGGACTCATTCCTCTTGTGTGTTTGGAGTGAGAGATTTACCTAATTTGTATGATCGAATGGAATTGACTGCTCACAAATTTTATGGAACGTTTGAACCGGCTGCCCAACGTTGTATGGCTGAACTGCTATACAACAGGACATATGGCTTGACAGCTGCCAGCAGTACAGATATAGATTTGGACGTCTACAGAAATTTACCTTCAGTTGTTTATCAGAATTTGAATGCAACTGAACGAGCTAATTTTACTTGTGTTCCTTCTAATGGCATTAGATATTTAGCTTGATGTTAATTAAAAATGACCAGAGAGAAAGCTTTGGTGTAAACTTCCCAATTGAATTGTATTTGTAATTGTTATCCAAACTGGGTACTAAAGTCTGACCAAAAAATGTAGGGAGCGAAATTGTTTTGTTTATACTGAATTACCGGTACATTTTTGCTGCAGCAATGTATATATTTTCTGAACCGTCATGGCATAAACTTTCTTTTGGTTGAAAAAAATTTTTTTAAATTAAAATTCATCAAAAGAAGCCGATTTTTTTGGTTTTGAAAGATCAGTAGAAGACAGGAACTAGCCGTTCGGTAGAAAACTAGCCCATGTCTCACACATTTTGAATCCCGAATATCAGCTGATTTCGTCAAACATTGCGATAGTTATTCAATTTTTTCGATTTTCAAAATCCTTTGATCTTTGCCGCTTTTCCAACTTTAACTGGCTTATTACTCGCGACTCACTCAATGCAAAACATTTTTAATTGGATTTTCAGGACCGCTTACTTGTCAGCTTTCATGTGATATATATGGTTTTTCAAAATTTAAAAATCGATTTTTTCGAAAAATACCACTTTTTGACCCAAAATTTCGACAAGGCGAATCCAGCAAAAGTGGGTAAAAATAACATTATCATAAAGTTTAGTCTGAGCTGAATCCAGCGATATAAAGTTTTCGTGGCTACGGCTTAAATTGCCCCAGCAATGAATTTTTAAACAATTTCCTATTTCAGGTGATTTCTGACAAGTTGTGCTATATTGTGCATTGATTTGCCGCAAATAGTGTAAACTAGCCAAAAACAGGCTAAAAAGCGAAATTGTTTAAAAATTAGTTGCGGATGCAATATAAGTTGTAGCCATGAAAACTTTATATCGTTGGATTCAGCTCCGATTAAACTTTATGATAATATTATTTTTACCCACTTTTGCTGGATTCGCCTTGTCGAAATTTTGGGTCAAAAAGTGGTATTTTTCGAAAAAATCGAATTTCAAATTTTGAAAAACCACATATATCACATGAAAGCTGACACGTAAATGGTAGGCATGGGCACGGGTAGTCGGGTACCCGACGGGTACCCGGGTACCCGAAAATTTTCGGGTACCCGGGTCCTGCTTCGGGTACCCGATATCCAGTTAATACCGGAAAAAACCGGATAAAACTGGGATTTTCCAGTTTACCCCCTCCCCCACAACACTCAAAAATTTTAAAACTTGACGAATCGAGCTAAAATTTGGTAGGTGTATGTTTTCAACCATCCAGAGCTCAAATATTGCAAAGTTTTTCATTAAGCGAAATTCTATATTTTTTCCATTTTAAACGGAGACTAAGGGAACCGTAAAAGTTTTGACCCCCATTTTACTGAACAGTTGCATATAGCAATTTTTGGGGACCAGAACAATAATTTGAAATCAGTTTTTCGATTCGGTTTTCCGTTAGCTCCGTATAAGTTCACTTTTGAAGCTTACAAGCTTAGCTCATACATATGCAGAACTAACAAAGCTCAGAATAAAAAACTGATTTTAAATTTGTGTTCTGTGTCCCCGATAACTCCGATAATTTTTGAGTGGTGGAGGGGTAAATCGTAAAGATCCACGGATTTTTGCAGAACAAGTTTAAGCTCACGTTTACTGTGACAATATTGAATATTGCTTTGACAAATTTTCCACAGTAGATATCATGACTTCAGAACGTTCCCTAATTGTAATGAGCATAGAAATGAGTCTGAACTTTCATAAATCAGTCCAGTTCACTGAAAGTGATGATTTTAGTCAAATTTTTTGAGGAACCATAACCGATTCGGAACTACGGATACTTGCTTGTTTCTTTGACATATTGGCTGCTTAAGGTGCTGGTTTCCTTTCGGGTATTTTTGACTCCTACGGCTTTAATCCTTTACGCAAAGGGCTAAAATTTACGAAATAACCTATTTCCGTGCTCTTTAACATTTTAGGACCAGTCCCGTATTCTTAGGCCAAAAGATAAGAAAGTTTTGGTTTTTGGCCTTAAGCTCCAAGTAGGTAGACAAGACACGGGATTTGTTGGTATGGCTGGAAAGAGGACTCGAAAATGAACATTTTTGCTCTTACAACCTTTGAGCTATCTCCAGTGGTTAAGTCAGTATAAGCAAAAACCTGTTTTTAGGGTCAAAAATGGCCATTTTCGAGGAAATCAGTTTTCTCAAAATTACTGCCACATGTTAAGGACAAAATTGGCTTTGTTATACTCAATCGATACATCGTCCAAATGCACATTTTGTGAATGCCTATTAGCCGGACTTTATTTCTTTCAGCTAAAGATTTGGCCGAAAAACCATTTTGGCAAAACTGCGATTATTTTGTTTCGAACATCGATTTCTCAAAAACTACTCGACGGATTCCGGAGATTTTCGGCAGAATCAAAAATTCGCACTTCTGCGGAGGGACGTTTTTCTTGGTTTGGGCTAAAACATATTGAGTTGCAAGAAAACTCAATGCGAAGTTGCGAAATTTCGTGTTACTGTGCATTTGGCCGATTTTCTCGACCGTTAAGACCTGCTGAGCCAAATCCAAAAAAACGTCCCTCGGCCCATATGTCCTTCATATCGTGGCACAAAAAGAACTTTTGGCCTATTCTTCAGTTTTGAGAAATCGATGTTCAAAAACTTTTGGTCTATATTCATCCTGTTAGATGTCAGCTTGTCAGAAAATTTCTGCTATTTTTTTGCTAATTTTGCCAGTTCTGTAAGCTCATGAGAATGTACAGATAATAAGCTTTAAAACGATGTATAAAGGTCTTTGCAACTCCCAAAATTGCGAAAGTTATAGCGTTTCAAAAAAACACCACAAAAGCACTGCACAAAAGGATACCACCACCTTAAATAGTTTGGAAAGACAAAAACCATCTAGCACGAGCAAATAATGCATTCGATACATTGACCTGGTATGAGCCCTTCTATGGGACTGAGAAAACTCGATAATCGGATCTCGCAACTTTCCTTTCTTTACGGCCTTTCCGCGAAAGTAAGCTGAACTAAAAAAGTTAAATTGAACTCGGCCTTTAACTCTACTCTACTCTTTTCTAGTCTAGACTAATGCACCTTTCAAACAGATCGTCCATTTTTATAAAATCTTAATGATACAATATTCTGCCAGTTTTTTGATTAGTGGTTTTGTAATATAATTGCACTACGACTTTTGATAAATTTAACATTCTTGAAAACAGCAATGCTAAAAATATTTTTTAAAATCGTGGTGAACACAGATTTCGTGATTCTAAGCCAGTTCGGGAATTGCAACCTCAAGGTAACTTGCTTAGATAACGTTTATATTAAAATTCAACCCTATGCCAATGCCAATGCCAATTTTTGTAAATCAGCCGTAAGTCTTCATTCCAAATTCAGCTGACCTCTTTTTCACCAGAAAATAGTTTAATACTATATATCAAACAGTAGCTAAAGCAAAAGCTAACTAAAGCGAAAACTGTACAGATTTTTACAATTCTATTGAATTGTGTAATAGTTTGAGTCCATTGTTACAGTGGGACTGCAAAAATTTTTGTTATGGTACCAAATACCAACACTTTTCGGCATCAGTCACCCTGCAAGTTAAATTTATAAAAGAATTAAGCTGAAATATGCCGCAAAATTGTTTTATTTTAATGGCAAACAAAAAATAAGCATTAAAATTGCGATTTTGTTTCCGGGTACCCGACAACTGTTCGGGTACCCGGGTAGTGTTGCAATTACCCGACATAGGGCTTCGGGTAGTGCCGGGTACCCGGGTCCAATTTTTTGGACCCGTGCCCATGCCTAGTAAATGGTCCTGAAAATCCAATTAAAAATTTTTTGCATTGAGTGAGTCGCGAGTAATAGCCAGTCAAAGTTGGAAAAGCGGCAAAGCTCAAAGGATTTTGAAAATCGAAAAAATTGAATAACTATCGCAATGTTTGACGAAATCAGCTGATATTCGGGATTCAAAATGTGTGAGACATGGGCTAATTTTCTACCGAACGGCTAGTTCCTGTCTTCTACTGATCTTTCAAAACCTAAAAAATCGGCTTCTTTTGATGAATTTTAATTTAAAAAAAATTTTTTCAACCAAAAGAAAGTTTATGCCATGACGGTTCAGAAAATATATACATTGCTGCAGCAAAAATGTACCGGTAATTCAGTATAAACAAAACAATTTCGCTCCCTACATTTTTTTGGTCAGACTTTAGTTTAGTGAGGGTGGGTAGCAAAAAGAGGTTCCCGTTTGGTAAGGGTAAGCAAAAGGGGCCTTCCGATGAAGGGTCGCCAACAGCCAATCTTAGCCTGACTTAGCGACCCTCCCCCCCCCCCAAACGGGGACCCACTTCTGCCAGCCCCCCCCCCAAACAGGACCCCTTTTGGCTACCCAGGGATGGAAACTGGGTCATGATTTTTGACCCATGACCCACTTGACCCAAACGCAAATTTGACCCAGACCCAAGGCGACCCATGAAATTTGAAAATTCCGTGACCCAGACCCAAATGACCCAATCGTTTTCATGACCCGGACCCAGCTGACCCAGGAATTTTTGTGACCCAGACCCAAATGACCCAATAAAATAACTCGACCTTAACTGAATTTACATTATCCTTTTGTGAAGTGGTTTTGAAACGCAATAACTTTCTTGATTTTTAGGTATACCTATACATACCGATTTGTATAGTTTGCAGGTTCATAGCTCCTCAATCTTGTCATTTTTATTATTTCAGTAATAGTTATTTTACTTGGAGGATCTGATTGGTTGATGTAGCAAAGCATTTAAAATTTTAAAATTTATGGAAGTGTACATGGCTTTTGCTACGTGAACCGGCGAAAACATAATGACCGGACAAGGCACAGCTAACTCTACTGAATTCAGAGAAGCTATACTAAATTCTAATGAAAGAACAAACGAAACTAAGATTGTCACTACAGCGCAATTTAAATGTAAACTCAATTTAGATTTCGCGCCGATTTAAAAAATTTTTGTAGCGGCGACAGTTTTACGTAATTGGAACAATCCCAGATCTTCGAATTTGAAATTTGGTAAGACCCTGTGACCCAGACCCAAAATGACCCAATAAAAATTGCTGACCCAGACCCAAACTGACCCGCAGGAAGCTTGACCCAGACCCACACTGACCCAAACGGTTTAGAAAATTGGTGACCCAAGACCCAGTGACCCAAGCAAAAATGGCGACCCAAACGACCCATGACCCAGTGACCCAAGACCCAGCTTCCATCCCTGTGGCTACCCCCCTCCTCCAGACGGGGACCTCTTTTTGCTATCTCCCCCATCCAGCAAACCGGGAGGGGTATGTTTGTCGACCCCCCCATATTCGGAGGAACATTCGCGTGTTATGGGCGGAGCACCATTACGCAATGCCAAGCAGAGAAGCCCTGTAGTGGCTTCTTCTCATAATTTATATATAGTTCAATTATGCACTCTGGCATTGTTGCACTGCTATTTTTTTACAGCCACCTCACCCCAGTCGGTGCTCCGGTTAGGGTAGCGCCAGCTTAGAACGTATGCATTTTTGAGGGAAGGGGAGTGCTGACACGGAATGATTGCCATTGCAATTACCCGAGGTGTTCTACAAGGCACTGTTGTTGTTGTTGTGGCATTGTTGCACTCTTGTATGCATTTGCACGAAGTGTCCAACATTCATTTTAAATTTTTTGGCATATTTGCCAAATCAATTTGCCATAACATGTAGACAACTGGTTTGCAGCATGGTACAAAACGGTCTTTCCGTAGCACAAATGAAAGAACAAACGAAACTAGGATTGCCACTAGAGCACCTCCGACCCGAAAAAAATCAAGTTATATTCAAGTTATATAATATTACAAAGTTATATCACTGAGAAATTAAATTTAAGACAAAACTGCAGTTGTCGCTGAGGCTAAAACTCTGGCACAAACAATTTTAAGGCCCACTATCCCTTATGGCATACGGCACAGTAGAATATTCCGAAGTCAGGGCTTAACAAGGGAGGATGACTAACATTGACGGAAAAAGCGGGACATCTGGAGGACGATGCAAGTTGTGCTATGTGTGCGGTCACTGTGCAATAACAAACAGCGAACCAGTACGTGAGGCGTTTTTGATGAAATTGATACGGTCAAGCAAACCTTCATAATTTTTCCTAAAAGATTGTATTCAAAGCTATTTCCTTATGTGTTTGCTTTTAACAGAAGAGTTTACAGAAGATATAAGTATTGGAAAAGGCATAAAGGCTCTCGTTGGAATTTGTTTCAATTATTGGTGCATCAAAAAGGTAGCCTGCCTCCACGCCATCCACAGCTTGTATTTAGCTGCATGAATTAAAGTAGGGTACTTTTGCCATTATTCAGAACGGGCAAACTAGCGTTACGATTTCGTGTTTCCTATCTAAACTAAAGAGTGATAAATAAGTGTTGTGCTTCAGAGGTTTCTATAGAAACCAAATTATGACTCCGGCTAGCAAAAATGAGTATCTAAGATTAAGTTGTTTCTCCTTTTTCAGTATTCAGCATGTAAAGTCTTGCTCCGTCAATAATGCGTGAAAAAGTTTTGTTACTTTCCGGCTAAATTATGATTAGCATTTTTGGCATCTTGATTTTTAAACCAGATAGCCTATGTGGTGCCTTGAGACTAATTGTAAAAATTCAAGGTTCCCGAAATTCCAAAAATTTCCAGTAATTCAATTAAATCATTAATTTCACAATTTACCTGGACGTGACACTGGATTCTGTGAAATTCCTTAATTACACTCTTAGAAATGTTCCAGTAGAAACTACAGGGATCACCTTTGTAGATGATAAATACAAAAGCTTTTGTAAAAATACAGATTAAGCCTTGTAATTTTTACAGGACGTCGTTGGTAGTTTTTAGGGTGAATTTTTTGTAAACGGCCGCTCCCTGCCGAAAATATTTTGGGAGCAGCCGCCCCCCCCCCTTTGAAATAATAGGTTGCTCCAGTAAAATTTACAGGATTTGTCTTGTAAAAACTACAGGTTTGGTATCTGATTTAGGATTTTCAAGGAAGTCGAACAAAACTACAGGTTTCTTTAATATTTTTTACAGGAAACTCCTGTAGTAAAAACTACAGGTTTCTTTAGTATTTTGTACAGGAAACTCCTGTAATTTTTACTATTCGAACCGGTAAAAATACAAGTGACTTTTGTGGAAATACAGGAAGCTCCGCTAGTGACTGACCACACAGGAGCACTTTTGTAGAAAACTACAAGAATTCCTGTAATTTCTACAGCAGTCTTTTTAAGAGTGTACTCAGAGAAACTGAAATGAACAGGTTTTAAAATGAGTTTCACAATTTCCTTGAAAATCTTAGGGATTCTGAGAAATCCCTTAAATTTTCAGGGATTTCGCGGAATTCCTGATTTCACAATGTCACCTTGACATCTTACAATCCGGATAAAACAATACGCTGACATTACTGTAATTAAATACATCGCTGCTCACAACGCTTCAAGTAAAACCAAGAGGCGACTGCAAGTACCCGACCGTTTGAAACAGACCTCAAACTAAGGTTGTCCGCGATTATGAAAAATTTTTAGACTTAAATTAAATTTACATTTAATCAAAATATTTTATTGAATTATCATATTCCACTACTTTTAAGTGTGTGAAGGTCTGTTCCTCCTAAAGTTTTGAACTGATTGGTTGTTTTAGGTAATAGCTTATACTGTTAATGCTTCCACTGCGAAAGAAAAGTGGAATAGTTTTCGCACTGTTGCCGTCATTTACAGTAATAGTAGTTCTTCTGATAATCAATAAACGTAACAACATTCTGCAGCTGAATTCCCTAAATAAGGTCACTACCGATTTTTATAATCCCAATCGATTACTAACCAGCAAAATTAAAATGCTTCGTGAGAAACCCGATTTTGGGAGAGAACGTTTTCCTTTCTGTGATCAGCTGTTTCAACCAAATGTCTCAACCATACTTCTGGAGAGAGCCATTCACTGGAAGTTTAAAGATGTCCAATCCGACTCTGAAATAGCTGCAGCGACCTGCACTAGTATAGCCGAAAAATATCTATTTCCAACGGGATACCGAACCAGATCAGAGGCCAACTATCCTATTGCCTATGTAGTTATGGTCTATCAGTCTGCATATCAGGTTTGTCACAGTACACTGCATTGTAACAAATGAAAAAAACGGCGCATTCCGACGATGCAAGCACAACTGTCCGTGATTTTACATTTCACTTGTTATTATTTGCAGGGCATAAAACCCAAGCTCTGACATTTTAGATCCAAGCTTATTAATCTGTTCTATGCCTGCTTTCCTAAAACCATCACTGTAGATTATGTGCAAAAGAGTGAAGATCCCATTAATGAAACATCTGGATTGAAAAAATTTCAAAAGGCGCACTCTGATGTAATCCATAAATTAGAAAAGCCAAACCATTTCCCTACTGTTTAACTTATCTGATACATTTAAGTTTCAGGTAGCTAGGTTGCTGCAAGCTTTATATTGGCCTCAAAATATATACTGTATTCATGTCGACGGAGATTCGGCGAAGACATTCAAAGCCGCGATAGAAAACTTAATCAGCTGTCTTCCGTCGAATGTTTTTATATCAAGTGAGCATTCTATGTGTACTAATGCTTCTGGTCTGGCTAAACTGCCATATACAGTGCTGTCATCAAGTTATAGTGCTGTCTAATCGAATGAATTGGGTATGTTAATACTCTTGTCCGTATTCCCCCGGCAAAGTTGGTGATTATTGGGAGATCCAACTGTGTTCAATTTTTGATAAGTTGAAGTTCGGGAATTTTGTAAAGCCCAAAAATTTTAAACAGCCAACTTTTTGAAATCTTTAAAATTTTTGCTCATACAAAAGGTGACAATGATCATATTTTCGTCTTGTATCAGCATTTGCAAAGGCTATCTGCTTTCTGTACAGCTTTCCCAACTTCACAGATCAGGCAAAATTACTGCCAACTAAGGACATAAACTACCAGAATATGTAGTTCTTACAAAATGTTAAGGAACATGTAATAGCTTACGCCAGCAAAGCTCTTTTCTCAAGGGAACAAGCATGGAGTGCCTATCAGAAGAAAGAATACTCAGTGGTATGGGCCATAGACCAATTTTGTTCTTCTCTGTTTGAACGAAAGTTTTTTCTGATAACTAACAACAATGCTATGGTTTACATTGATTGTCACAGTCACACTTTAAACACCGTTGAAGAGCACTCGATGTATTGTCAGCATATATGTATGTTGGTGCAAGAGTAATAATGTGATGGGGAGCCTGCGGCGACTTGTTGCAGGCGGCCAAGACGTAACCGATGTATATATAAGTTCTCCACAAAGTTTCCCAACAAGCAGGTTGCAGAGCAGTTGAGCAAGATCCGTTTACTGCTACACGCAAGCACAAAACAACATGCCACCTCTCATCTATCACTCGATGCGATCTCACTCTAAAGTTACTCTTTTTTACCGCATTACTCGAAATCCCTTTACATTTCCCCCTCCACAAACAAGTATAAACATGCATAAAAACAATAAAACTTATGTATAAATACAGATAGCAATTAGAATAACACAAAACAAGCAAACAAACAAACAAACAAACAAACAGGAGAGCTAGTTACCATCGTGTGCACTTCTTAACAACGGACTCAAAAGTTTACTATTGTTATTATTATATATTGTTATTCAAAAATTTCCAGCAAGCTGAGTGCCAATTCCGTAATCATGCACAATCTTCTAATAAATTAATTTCAAAAACTAGCATTATTTGGTGTACATAAGGGTCAGCACACCCAACCAAACCTCGCTAGATCTAGCGCCCAAAACGTGCACTGCGAAAGGCATCAGAATTTTTTTAAATTGTTACGTTTAAATGACATCAGAAGTTTAAATCCGATTCTCAAGTCCTCCTAAGGTTCCCGCCACACCCACACGGACTACCGAGGTCTGACCACCTCACCGTTGGTCTGGCAGAAACTAGAAGACACTCGCACTCAAACTGGGGTTTGTGAGAAACTAGCAGCGCACTCCCCAATGCAATCGAACAAAACAACATTCAATCAACGTATAGTAGGTCTGTACACCCAGTTGATAAATGTTGTTTCCTTCAGGCTCTTATTAATTTCACTTTTCCCAGGTATTCCTAGTTCTAAATGTCCGAAGCACAGTCACAGAAAGTAAAGAGTAAGAGAGAATACGATAATCTTAGATGGTAGGGAGAACTATTGTTGTGCTGATCTCGTCACGAATGGCTTTAACCTGTCCACGTGGACAACCGTCACACTACGGGGATGGGAGTCTTTCTTTATTTCGTAATTGACCGGTGATGTTTGCCTGATAACAGTGTATCCGGACTCCCAAGGTAGCAACCTCGAGCTTTTGGGCTTTACCTTGAGTAAGACTTTCTGGCCAGCCTCGAAACTTATGTCCGTCGTATGACGGTCATAGCACCTTTTTTGCCGTTCCTGTGCTACCTGTATCTTGTTGGCAGCCGTTTGAAAAACGCCCCCTAGGCCTTCCCGAAGCCGATTAAAGTACACATTTTGGTCTACCATCACGTGCGGCTTGCAGTTGGGATTGCTCACCAGACGAGGCTCTCTACCGTACACTAGGTGGAAAGGATAAAACCCTGTCGAAGCTTGCACGGAAGTCCTGAACGCAAAAGCCACAAATGGGAGGTAATGGTCCCAATCAGTACGCCTTTCATTCGCGTACGAGAAAAGCATTGTTTTTAAAGTGCGATTGAATCGTTCAACCAATCCACCTGTCTGCGGACGGTACGCAGTGGTTTGCACTTTTTTGCATTCCAGCAGACGGACTACTTCGTGCATTAATTTTGATGTTAGGTTCGGCCCCTGGTCAGAAATAATTTTGCGAGGACACCCGTGGCGGCACACTACAACAAACACTTCCGGTCATTTAGTGAAATAATCTACAAAGACTATGATATACCTATTCTTCCTTCGTGTGGACGGCAACGGCCCTATCACGTCCACACCTATACAGTCAAACGGCCCCACTTTTACTGGTACCATAGGCGCTTTCCCGCGTCTAGCAGGCTCCTTTAATTCCTGGCATTTAGGGCATGACTTGCAAAAGTGTTTCACGTCTACTGCCATGTTTCTCCAGTCGACATGTGGTTGTAGCTGCGCTAAGGTTTTGTGTGCCCAAAGGTGCCCTGCAAAAGGTGAGTTATGATAGTTTTCTAAGACTTGAAGCTGTAGACTTCTTGGGATTACCAGTCGCAAACTTTTGTTGCGACGGGTTAAACGATAAACTATGCCATTTTTGACAACGAAGTCTTTCATTGTAATACCTCTCGGCAGAGCGTCCGGGTGAACCCTGTTTTCTAGAACTCCCGTAAGAGCTTTCGTGAAGTTATCCCTCAATTGCTCCTTTTTAATCTCTCCAGGACACAACGTGCCCGTCAGCTCAGTACAAATCGCGGCTATTTCAGCATGGGGTGCCTGCTCTAGTGACGGAGACCGTGACAAGGCATCCGCATTTCCGTTTTGAGACCCAGACCGGTACCGCAATGTAATGAAACCGTCATATTGCCTCAGTTCGTCTACCAAATGCTGCAAACGAAATGAAGGTGTGTTAATTGAATGGAACTTAAGGTACTGGTTTCCTTTCGGGCATTTTTAACTCATACGGCTTTAATGCTTTACGTAAATTTCCAAAACTTACGAAATAAGCTATTTCCGTGCTCTTTAACATTCTGGGACCAGTCTCATATTTTTAGGCCAAAAGATAAGAAAGTTTAGGTTTTTGGCCTTAGGCTCCCAGTAGGTAGAGAAGACACGAGATTGGTTGTTATGGCTGGAAAGAGGACACGAAAATGAACATTTTTGCTTTTACAACCTTTGAGCTATCTCCAGTGGTTAAGTCAGTATAAGCAAAAAACTGTTTTTTGGGTCAAAAAATGGCCATTGTCGAGGAAATCAGTTTTTTCAAAATTACTGCAACATGTTAAGGACAAAGCTGGCTTATTTATACTCAATCGATACAGCGTCTAAATGCACATTTTATGAATGCCTATTAGCCGAACTTTATTGCTTTAAGCTAGAGATTTGGCCGAAAAACCATTTGGACGAAACTGCGATTATTTTGTTTCGAACATCGCTTTCTCAAAAATTGCTCGCCGGATTCCGGAGATTTTTGGCAGAATTGAAATTCGTACTTCTGCGGAGGGACGTTTTTCTTGGTTTGAGCTAAAACAACGCCAGATGCGAGAAAACTGGACGAAATACAAAGTTGCGAAATTTCGTGCCGACGCACATTTGCCGGATTTTCTGGAGTATTGAGACTTATTGAGCCAAATCCAAAAAAATGTCCCTCGACACACATGTCCTCCATATCATGGCACAAGAAGAAATTTTGGCCGCTTCCACAGTTTTGAGAAATCAATGTTCAAAAAGTTTTGGTCTAAATTCAGCCTGTCAGATGTCAGTGTGCCAGAAAATTTTAGCTATTTTGTTGCTAATTTTGCTGCTTTCGTAGGCTCATTTGAATGTACAAATTATAAGCTTTAAAACGATGTATAAAGCTCTTTCCAATTCCAAAAATTGCGAAAGCTACAGCGTTTTAAGGACTCACCACAAAAACACTGCACAAATGGACACCAGCACCTTAAGAAGCGGGCGATGGTCTGTGAACACAGTAAAGTTCTGTCCCTATATGTAAGGCCTAAATTTCCGCAGGACCCGAACAACAGCTAATGCTTCCCGTTCAATGGTAGAATACCTAGATTCATCTGGCGATAAAGACCTGCTGATGTAGCTGACGACCTTTTCGTGCCCATCTATGACTTGCGAAAGCACACCTCCTAAACCTTTACCACAGGCATCGGTCTGTATTTGAAACGGCAACTCAAAATTCGGCATAGTCAAAATTGGGTCCCGCTGCATTTTCCGCTTCAGATCACAAAATGCGCGTTCGCATTCTTCGTTCCAATTGAACGGCTGATCTTTGCGAAGCAACCTATTCAGCGGCTCTGCAACCACAGCTAGATTCGGGATAAATTTCCGATAGTATGACGTTAACCCGAGGAAACTTTTGACGCCCGAGGTGTCCTGCGGCCTGGGAAAATCATTAATTGCCTTCAATTTGGAAGGGTCCGGTTTGACACCTTTCGCAGTTATGACGTAACCGATGAAAGGCACCTCTTGTAGGCAGAAGTTACACTTCTTTCCTTTGATTTTGAGATTAGCTTTGCGAAGACAGTCTAGTACAAGACCTAGATGGTTGAGGTGTTCTTCGAACGAATTAGAAAATATGATGATGTCATCTATGTACAGCAGACAACAATTCCAAAGCAGCTCCTCGAGGACAGTGGTCATCAAACGTTGGAACGTCGGAGCATTAGTGAGGCCGAATGGCATGACCTCAAACTGGTACAAACCATCCCTAGTCACAAATGCTGTCTTTTCCTTGTCGCGATCATGCATAGCGACTTGTCAATACCCACTTATTAGATCCAACGTAGAGAAATTTTTAGCGCTGCCCATAGCGTCTAAACATTCATCTATCTTCGGTATAGGGTAGGTGTCCTTCTTAGTAATGTTATTAAGTTTTTTAAAGTCAACACAAAATCGATCGGTACCGTCTTTCTTTTAACAATTACGACTGGAGACGCCCATGGTCCCGATGACTTCTTAATAATTTTCCTTTTCAGTAAATCTTCAACATGTGTTTTTACCACATTCTGTTGCGCCTGACCGTGTCTATAATACTATTGCTTAATTGGTGGGTGATCTTCGACATCAATTCTGTGTTTCACAACTGTTGTTGTGCCAAAATCAGTGTCGGAACTGGCAATTACATCCACATTTTTCATTAAAAACTGTTTCAAGTGCTCCAGTTCCGTTGGGTTCAAGCGGACGTTATCTAGCTTGACTCCGCTCGGCACAACAGTATCGTTTGGTTTCGTTGAAATTGAGCTAACACCAATTCCGGAATATGCCTCAATTGGTTCGATTTCGTGTATAAAATCGGACTGTACAGTTTCCACGACACCTAACGTGGTTCAGCGTTTGAGGCGGATAGAGTAGTTGCTATTATTAGTTACTTGCACCGGGATTTTGGAATATAAAGATTTCACTAACTCTGGCTCAGCGACCAGATTTTTGTCAATTACGTTCGGTTCAAACAAAAGGTCCCTGCGGTTAAAGTCGGCGCAAATACCGCCCCTTAACATAGCTGTGCTTCGCGGCGGGATAATTTTATAATCCTTCAGCGTAACACATCCTATGCTGACGGTGTTACTAGTCTTGTGTTCCTTGGCGCGAGCTAAAATTGACAATTCCTTAACTAAGTTAATGTCGTTGTTTTCATGTTGCAAAAAATTCATTCCCAAAATGGACGGATGACAACACGCTTCCACAACTATGAACGGAATTTCGTAGATTTTACCCCTAATTTTAGTGGGAAAATTTGCGCACCCTAAAACCGATAAGTCATTCCCAGAAACACTAATTGGCAGGCAACAGGGCCGTTGCAGCACCGGAGGATCCACCATCCTCCTGTAATAATCCGCTCGTAACAAACTCACCGCAGCGCCGGTGTCAACTAATGCTTTGCATGACACATTATTAATAACAACTTGTTCAAATATTAAGGAACCGATTAATTTTGACTGTGATATATCTTTACCAATCGTTGCACACACTGAACATAAACGAGTCTCCGAATAAAATTTTCTAGTAGTTAATGTTATTCAAATTGATTGAGTTGATGGGGAGAATCATGCGAATCAAATGACTGAATTTCAGAATTTCCAAAACAGTTATGCGGATACTGGTACTGATTATTGGCTGTCTGTCTACCACCGATGGTGGGACGGCCTCGCCTCCCCATGGGGGGTCCCCCACCAGTTTCCCGGGTTTTCTTCCTCGACGGCTGTCATGCCTGCAGCAGGTGGCCTCCGATTTGTGTTACGCCACGTATTCGTTCCCCTTCCCCGGTTAGACGCCTGGAAGGGTGTTGGCGGCCCTGTTAGGAAAGGGCAATTACGCACGAAATGTCCTTCCCGATTGCAGTTATGACAAAGCTCTCTGAGGCCCCTTTGCTCCAAACCTGAAAGCCTTCTACTGTTCAGCAGACCATTTACCTGTCGAGCTAATGCTTGGAAGGCGCCAGCTTGACTCCCGGCTGGTGTAGTCGAAGGAGGCAACCGCTGCAACAGTTCTGTCCACGGTAAGTGCGCTGACCGCCTCAACGATACTCTGATTTTGAGAAACTAAGGTTTCCACCTGACTACGTAGGGCTGTATCGACACTTGGAAAGGCTAGCTCAATGTACTCCTGTCTTTTGGTGGCATCAACCGCTTCGTCCAATGATCTGAAATCCCGCCTCAGTAAACTCTTAGCAATTGAAGGTCTGGTTTGATAGATAAAGTGGTTTTTACAGTGTCTTTCAGCTGCTCAACTGTGGCAGCTGGATCCGCGCGGCGAGCAAAAGACATCAGCACATCCTTTAAAGTATCGACCCTTTCTGATTCCCCCTGTTTGGGCTCTCGGAGTTTGTTCCAATAAATCCCGCTATTCCATTCAGAAACTAATTTTGAAATTAACAAATTTTTCAATTCATTAAACGTCGAATTTTTTCTATCAGTCGACAAAGAATCAAAGATGTTAGCTGCGCGACCCTCCAAAACTTTCGACAACATTGCTTTTTTGCTGCATCGTTCCCGCCCCAACCGTTCGAAGCTACTCTTTCAAAATTGCAAAAATATGCGTACACATCTTGTGTTTCGCTTCCGTTCAGCTTTGGCAAACTATTTGCCGCTAAACACATCAACGCTACATGATTTGCTTCGAACGGTGGCGGTTGGAGAGGTTCAATTTTGTTCCTGTCCTCCTCGTCACTGTCTACATTTCTATTTAAAACTCTCCGATTTCGGGGCATAGTTTTAAGATGTTCGTTAACAATACTGATTCTACACTGAGAATTTTCACAAGTTAAATTTTATTAGAGTTAGCTTTAAAAAGTGCACTGGAAAACTGGTAACTAACTCACTGATTCAAAATGGATCATATCAACTGATCGTTGATCGGCTTCTGCTGGATTAGAATCAGTTCGGTTCTTTAAATCTTCTGTAGAACTGCCGATTGACTTTATCCCAAACAGTTATGTGGGGCTGCTGGCTTTCCTGGCAGCCTCGTCAAAAAATGTTATGGGGAGCCTGCTGCGACTTATTGCAGGCGGCCAAGACGTAACCGATTTATATATAAGTTCTCAAAAATTTCTCCAACAAGCAGATTGCAAAGCAGTTGAGCAAGATCCGCTTACTGCCACACATAAGCACAAAACAACATGCCACCTCACTTATACTACTCGATCCAATCTCACTCTAAAGTTACTCTTTTTTACCGCATTACTCGAAATCCCTTTGCAAATAATATTAGAAGTTTTCGTTTATATCTATAAAGACTGGTCTATAAAACTTTAACTACATGACATGTTCAAACTTAAGGGGGGGCTACGAATTTCACTAAAAGTTCGATGTTGGAAAAGCTAGCTAGTTTTTGCCGCATAATTGTATGTGTAACATAGTCTAAAGTTTGAAAGAATTCTATGCAGCATATCGTCCTGTGGAGCCATCAGAAGTTGGTGTTGTCGGTCCAAAGCTCAACGTACACAAACTTCGCCTCGCCCTGATCGCTATGCGCAAGGTACGGAACCCAAATTAACAGAAATAGTTCTGACATATAGTTAACTAACGTCTAATGAGCTATAGTTTACAAATGAGCCCAACTTTGCTCCAATTAATAATCCAAGTATCTGTTTTAACTTGTGTGAAAATGTGATTTCGTTAATCCCTGCGTTCGCAGTGCTCGATTACATTATCGATGTTGTCGCTGTTTGTTTGGTGCCATTTCGAAGATGTGAGTCAATTACTCCAAAGTACTGTGGCTTATAATCGGCTGAAACTTTGCGCATTACGTTCCAGTGAGTGTACCAAGATGTGCAGAAAGCTAGGTGGAAAGGAAAGAAATGGTAAGGAACATGTAATAGCTTACGCCAGCAAAACCCTTTTCTCAAGGGAACAAGCATGGAGTGCCTATCAAAAGGAAGCATACTCAGTGGTATGGGCCATAGTCCAATTTTGTTCTTATCTGTTTGAACGAAAGTTTTTTCTGATCACGGACAACAAAGCTAAACCAACGTTTAGAAATGGTGGATTGATTTCTCGAAGTATGAATCGCGATCGCTCCAAAAAGCTCTAAGACAGTGAAGATTATTTCTCAACAAAAAGTGAAATAGCACACTTACCGAAAAACCAAAACCGTCGAAACTCAGCGACAATTTGCCCCTATTAGAGCTAAATAACCGGTAAAAAGCTGGGGTAGGCTAGGGGCTGCCAATTTTATTAGATCGAAAACGGCACACGATCACCTCGCAACTTTTTGCCAAATTTTCGATTTTGACCTGTTATTGCTGAAGAAGCAAAAACGCTCGAGAGCCTGAATACGTTTAATGTTTAGCACTAGTAACAATAAACATTCGAGTCAAATAGTTACAAAATCGGTCTTACCGTTAATTCACCTGGGCTGAAAAAACCTTTTTGAAAATACCGATTTTTCGAACTTTAATTTGTACTTTGGCGTCCTGCCAAAAACTGTCTATATGAGACATATTGTTGCCCACCCTAAACGTTTTTACTTTTATATATTGGCTAACGATAGGCGAAAAAGTAGCTCTCTCCCTTCGTAGCCCCCTCCCTTAACTAAGAGCTTTTGCCGGATTCCATCTCTTGTCTTTATTACTTCATTGTTCATTCTTTCATCTTCATCTATACTTTTTGGGAGACTTGGGAAACCACCGAACCCTCAGAAAGAGGTTACGGAAAGTTAATAATTATAATACTATTATGCATAACTTTATTGCTATGCCAGAGGCAAAATGGTGCGGTTGCTTTGTTTGATGAATCAACTTTTCATCAATACAGCATACAGAGAACAATCCTACACAATGCTAAAATTTTTTAAGAAAAATTTTTCAGAAATATACTTAAAAATTTTTAACGTTACCACGAGATCGTAAATGCATATGTACGTTACCAATAGGCAAAGTGGCAAATGTGATCTGGGCTGGTAATGGTGTACTTGACGGAACTTTATATTGTCTGGAGGATTTACTCAAACAACCTAAACAGTGGAAGTATGTTTTATTGTATTCTGGATCTGACTTTCCATTGAAAACAAATCAGGAATTAGTTGAGATTCTCAAAATTCTGAACGGTTCTCAAGACAGCAGTTTGGTCGTGGAACAAAATCATCGCTGGATGTACTACTACAAAGCAATAGATGGCATGCTGTCAAAAGTAAGCTTCAATTTAAAGTTTCATAATGTTTCGGATTATTTCACTTAGAATTAGGGTTATAAATTTTAATTTGAAAAATTAAAATTTAAGTCGGCCCCGGCGAAGACCTTTATTGTTTTTTCCGCTTTTATGACGTTCAAGTAAACTGGTCACTGCATAGTTCTCTGTTGGTTTGCTTTGAGTTGAGCTGGTCGGTTATAGGACGCGGTGCCGCTAGCTATACCTACGTGATTGCAATCTTCAACGCTTTTGCTTACAAAATTATACCAAATTTCATATCAGGAACTACATAGTAAAATCGAAATACAACAATTTTATTACATCCTCATGTGAGCTTATGTGAGGATATAGGATTATTACATATTTTATATTACTTTCATAGGATTCTCAACGTGGCTACAGGCCAGTGCCTCCTCACAACATGCTCATATACAAAGGAATGTACCAAGTGGCACTTTCTCGTGACTTTGTCAACTTTTCTGTTCACAGTCAAATTGCAAAGGACTTGTATCAATACCTCGAAGATACCTTAGTTGTTGACGAAGTATACTTTTCAACACTTATCCATAACACTCATATAAATGCTCCTGGTAATTTCCCAGGTAATATTAAGGATTTAAATTAGTGTTGTGGGCTTTTCCTGTCGCACAAGAACTCATTTCGTACTGGCGTAAAAAACCACTATCCTGAATAGTACAATGACAATAAGAATGGATCAAGCAAATTTAGCAACCTTCTTTGTTATTTGAACGTTATACCAACTCGTGGAAGTTTTTACTGCTACGCCTCAGTTTTACCTTGTTCTGGTTTTCTTGTTCATTATTTGTCCAGTTTCTCTTTCTCTCACCCCCACTTAATAAATCAGAGTCATCTCGTATGAACAGAGTTGAACTCGCTTCAAATTTCTCCGTGGTCCGTTCGTTGCTTCGCTGTGATTCATGAAAATAGAATTTTGTTCATTCTGTATTTTGTTTTATTGTATTATTTTTTAGGTATTTGCTTTTTTTACTATGACGAATTGGGCCTCAGGAAACCGTGGATTTCACGGTATCAAATTTGGGAAAGTCAAGCCAAATTTTGTCGGAGTGGAGCATTTAGTCACCAGTCCTGCATATTTGGCATTGCTGATCTTCCTATGTTCCATGATCGACTGGAGCTGACTGCACATAAGTTTCATCACCAGTTTCAACCAGTGGCTCAAGCTTGTCTCGCTGAACTCATATATAACCGGACATATGGTCTAATTCCTTATAGTTTAGACAAACAAGCATACCAACAACTGCCGTCTGTCACCTATCACAACTTAAAAATGGCTAATCAAGAATCAATGTTTGCTTGTTTGCCGAATCTGTAGTAATAATAAACAATAAAAATTGTATATTGATGTATTTGCTTAGTTTTAGCATTCAGTCAAACTCTAATAACCTGAACCGGGAAATGTAGGAATGAAATACATCGGTTAGTTAAAGTTTTGTAGCAAAAATTATGCGCAACTTATATTCTATATATACAGAAATAGTGGGAGTAGTTCATCCAAATGCAAATTTCCTGCTGCACCTCAGCGCAGCAGGTCTCTTATGTTTGCTTAGCCGGGCCCTCAAGGTGCATTCATAGTCGCGAACGCAGAGAGAGGCGCGTCGACGCCTCAGATTGTAACATGCCGTTTTAACCGTTTAAAAATAATTGTAGCATATAGCATGTAGCATATAGCATATATTTTAGTTGATTCTCAACATATTCGACCTCACATAACGAATGCAGACGCTTACATACGCGCCACGACGCGCGTCTACGCGCGCGTCTGCTTGCGTCTGGAACTATGAATGCTGAATTACGAAGTCGGCTTGATAAAGATGCCTTTTATGCATAAATGCGTGTGAGCAGTGGTTTAAGTTTAAAAGATTAAAAACTTTAAAAGATAAATTTGTAATTACTGTTATTGATAAAGCGGCACAGAATTTTAGTTTTATATGTAAAACTTTTTATGTTAACCAACTTTTAAAAGAGATTGGGTATACTAGTCCGTTGCCTCATTATCAATTAATTGATACAACAGAAGATGATATTAAAAATACATTAAGAGAAAAATATGGTTTAAATCAAAATGAAACTTTAGGTAGTATTCCTTTTCCTCGTATGCTTCCTAAATTTCACAAAAATCCTATTAAATTCAGAATTGTTATAGCAAGTAGTCAATCTTTTTTAAAACGTATTTCTTCTACGGTTTCGCGCTGCTTGAAATTAATATATGAAAAGATACAAAATTATTGCAAAGTAATGGAAAGAAATGGTAGATATCGAATTAAATTCTTCTGGATAATTAAAAGTTCAGAAACGTTAATTAATGCTTTACATAAACCTAATAAATCGACATATGCTAATTCAGTATATACTTACAATTTTAAGGAAATGTACACTTCACTTGAACATGAAGTTATTATTAAAAATATGGAAGAACTTTTAGACAAATTTATGGGCAATAGTATTATATCAGCTACTCCAAAAACGGCTTTTTGGACAAACAAATAGATTCAACAAATGCTATTACAAAAGAAAAACTTTTAAGCTATATTAAATGCATTGTTCACAATACGTATTTTCGTGTTGGTAACTTAGTTTTTCATCAAAAAATTGGCATCACCATGGGAACAGATTGTGCACCTTTTATTGTAAATCTTATTCTTTTTAACGGTGAATTTAATTATATGAAAACTGTTTTATATTCCAAAGATTGGAAATCTGCAAGCTTGTTATTAAGTATTTTTTGTTACATGGACGATTTAACTGTGTTCAATGATAGAAATAAATTTGAAAGCATAATTTCAGACATGTATTCCATTTCCTTAACTTTAGTTCGTCAAAATGATAATCCTTTTTCAGCAGAGGTTCTTGATATTAACATTGAAATTATAGATAAAAAATTTATTTTTAAGCCATTTGATAAAACAGAAAAATTTAATTTTAAAACTATAAAATTTCCTCATATTAATATTAATTTTTCTACTGTACGTGCGTATATTATCTTTAGAAATGAATTAGACCGTCTGTGGAAATTACGTAAGTAATAAAATATGCAGTTAATAATTTAATTCAAAAGTTATATCCTAGAGGATATTCAATTACCAAACTCAAAAATGAAATAAACAATTTTAAATCGAAAAAAGCTCAGAATACGTTTAACATACTCCAGTCAATTCATATTTAAAATTTAAACCGAAAATTATTTTATAATGACAACAGCTGTTGTAATTTACAAAAATTATCTGTGTACTCACATTCACGTCACACATGGAACAGTACATATCCGCCCAGTTTCCCCATGCCAGGTGCGCACCTGGTGAGGCTGGGCGATGAGACGCATGGGGCTATGAGCACTCATCTTTAGGATATGTACTTTAATTCCATGGCACATATTTGTATTTTTTAAATTGTAGCACATGTATGTACCTAATTTTTGTAATGCATAATATTTAATATAGAATGCACCTAAATCTGAGTTTAATTGTTGTCTTTTTGTGTTGGTTTATAATTATACCTGGTTCAACGGATAGCATGTATATATGATTTTAGTATACACTATGAAACTGTTGTCACTTAGGGTTAGCTTTAGTTTAACATTTTGTTTCTCTCCATTTTTTAAGATAGGACTAGCATGATTTGTGTGTAAAATCTTATTTTCATTTTCAAAGAGCTTCTGTTTCTGATTTATGCAATAAGTGTAAGTGCCACTGCCATGAAGTGCTCTCAGAGATTTGTATGCACACTAGCAGGCGAACTCCGAGTGAAGGGCACGAGTGCGCGAAGCGCACGAGTGACCTTCACAAGGGCTTCGCCTGCAAGTGAGCTCTTTCTGTGAGCACAGCAAGCAGTGGTACAACTGGCTTGAAATATGGATTAAAAAACAGAAGACATAGTCTTCTATATGTCATGTCTTTAAAGACTGACATTTGGCTTCAAAATTCAGTCGTTTATATACTATTCAACCTAATTTGCATATTTCTTTCGGCAGAAAGTATGTATATAAGAGGGAGAAATTCTTAATCACTGCAGTCAGCTCTGCTGGCTGTCAGCAGCCTCGCTGCATACTACGACAGGAGAGCAGCGAAGGCTTACCGTGCAGTACAAATGTACTGCAAGCTACACTGTGCAATACAATTGTACGCAGGCGGTTGTAGCATGGTTCGATTACCCTGAGCCATGTTACAATTAAGCATACATGCTTTTGGAAGAATGGTAGTCTGAAAACCGGAAACAATTATTCGTTATCCTACTTGATGACTCATGTTCAACATTCAACATTAACAGCTCAGTTAAGAGTCTTCGAATAAGTGAATCAAATGAACATATGCCTAATATTATGTTAAAACTTAATTTAGAATATAATATTTATAAAAACGTCCTCAGAAAGCGATAGCAAAAGCTATGGCAATCGCGAAGTATCCTCTAAACTGTCGGCACAGTTTTGGTTCTTAATTCGGCAGTTTCTCAATTCTTTTGTCATGATTATATTTCCTGTTTGCCATAATTAGGGGAAAATGCATTTTTCAAGGCTTTTACGTCACTCAAGCAACATTAATGCTTCTGGAAATTACATCGTTTCATGAAGTATCAAACTGTTGATGTCATGCGATGGTCTGTTGCAACATTGTTTGTGTAGGTTGGCTAACTTGAAAACACAGGTACTCTGTCAGGCAGGATAAGAGGTGTTTAAAGGTGCATACCAGCATATATTTGTAGTGACGTGATCTACCACGATCTAGCTGTAGTTAGTGTTCGGATGTAGAATGAGCTGGCTTGTTATGGAAAGTTAATAAATCAGTCTTGGCTTATCATCGATCGCGTGCAGCGGCGCTGCTTACAACATTCGGCGATGAGAATGATTTATCCGACAACCATACCAACCAAGCATATCATGACCTACGACCAAAAATCTACCGACAATCCTATGTGTCGCTATGGATGACGTGCAGCCTTCCTACCACCGACTCATTTTGGACAATGATTGTGACATTGAGCTCATTGAGTGACATGCTGCTCAGTCCAGAAAAACTTTACCAACTTCCGAATTTGCCACGCTTGACCAGAGGCAATGGCGAACTCTCACTGAACTTCCTCTGTAACTGTAGCCATACCGGTTACACTAACATTAACTTTTGGACGAGCTGTTCTTGTACATACCGGACGGAGTATCGACCATCTTACACCTTCATCAGCGGTGTACTAGAAGAAGCGAAGTGCCATACCTGAACCTGAAATTGCGCCACACCGGCGACCTACCATTTCAAACGTAATCTGGTAGACCACCAGGTTTTGTGATCCAGCGAGAGAAAGATGTGGGTTAAAAGCTTTACCGTCTGAGATTCTTAACCCAACTCACAACTCAAAGCAAAGCGGGCGATGCCTAAGGAGAAATAGTTTAGCAACCTGTTCTTGTGTTGTGCATGAAACCTAAGTCTAATATCTAAAGAAGCTAAACTACTTGAAAAATAAAGCAAACCGGGAATATACCAATGCGTCTGCACATGTTAACGATTACTGTGTTGTTTTTGTTAGTTTTTGTCTTCTTTAACTGTTAACAAGGGAGGGAAATGTAGTGACTTGATCTACCACGATCTAGCTGTAGTTAGTGTTCGGATGTAGAATCAGCTGTGTAACAAAGGCTTGCTATGGAAAGTTAATAAATCAGTCTTGGCTTATCATCGAGCGTGTGCAGCGGCTCTGATTACAACAATATTAATAGCAGAAACTCTGTTAGCTGTGCTAATCTCATTGTCTAATTAAGTCTGGGCTAAGTTTCCAGTAGCTACCGAATACTTGGCATTCTTTGTTACAAACAATATGAAAGCAAAATTCAGACAATTCTCAGCGCAGGAATTTTGCCCGTTTGGGCACTACTTGTTAAATATAGCAATACATATAATAATCTTTCGCAGCAGGTATACATCTAACTAAGGGATGTGCTCAAAAGTCTTTCCTAAATATTTCGTATATACGATTTCTATATACGTTTCAAAATCGTATTTTTGGTGAAAGTAATTCGCATTTTCGTTTTTATGAGCCTTAACTTTTTGTCTACCAAAAGTTTCTTGCTTCTACTGAAGTTGTCTGTTTTGTAATTCTTAAAAAAGTTAGGTATAAGGTTGTCGTCAAGCAGTCTGTTTCACTGGCTTACTGTAATACTGTTGTACAGCTATGTTGATAGGACCAAAGTATGTAAAAACTTTGCAGCATACAGGAACAAGCTTCGGAGTTTCACAGCTACTTTTGTGAATAAAGCAATAGCAAAAAGTTTAGACATACAAAAAATCGTATTTCTGGGAAGATGGATTCGTATATACGATTTTAAAGAAAACGTATTAAAAATTTCGTATAAACGTTTTAGTTTTGAGCACACCCCTAAAATGTAACGCAGACAACTATATTATTCTTGTGCACGCAACTTTGCTTGTTTCAAATAAATCATTCTTTGTATGTCGAGTTTACTTCTTCGCGGTGGCTTCGCTGTAGTCAGAAGCTGAGGTTTAAGCTAGAAATATGTGCAAAACTTAAAGCTGTTTTAACGTGTAGTATGTATTAACATATGGGGATGAACACAAAAGTGAAGCAGGTAAAGTTCCACTAAAATCGCAAGCGGACTTGACAGGGTGAAACCTGATCAAACAATGATGCTGTAAAATATTTAGAATCTGTAATCTTCAGTTATAATGGTGCATAATAAAACCGCACAATCAAAATCAGAACCTATTCTGCAATTTTTTAAAGCGCTTTGCTGTTAAACAATAAAATTTCGTAGTGCGGGAACCGTTATTTTTAGCAATTAATATAATTTATTACAACTCCAAATTATTGGCTTTCCACAATAATTTGTGAGAATGGCAAGGAGATCGCGGCGTCTATTTTTCCAATGAAAGTTACTGAAAATCTTCACAAGTACTCTGCCCGAGAACACAACTTGTTAATATTTTCCAATTTCCTTACAATACACATACTTGTGCGGCAATGAAAGGTGTAAACTGATAGTGAATTGTCAGTTCTAAAATAGCACTACTATTAATGTATTCATGGTTGGCAATCACCATAATCATTTATGCACAACTGGATACAAATGGCAAACGTTTTCGAAACAATGGATAGTCAAAGCTGAATCTGGCTCTAGTCCCATTTTGGCACCTAGTAGGTTCTGGAGGCTGAAATGGAAGAAATCCAACTGTAAGATTAATAATTATTGTGTCTCATCGCTAGTACAAGGCTCATAAAGTAACTAAAGTTTGACAGTGCAGGTTACGCAATAACAATTTTACAAACCAGCTTTAATCTTACAAAATAATCGATCACTGCTGAAGAGAAAAGTGAGTTCCCAAGACATATACGAAGACAGTAATCTTAAAACTGAAAAATACTTACAAGTACCTGAGACAATGTAACGAGGGGATTCGAAGTTGTCTTTTTGAGAACTTTTCGCTTCCATCCCTTAACTGCTTTGATGCAGGGTGATACCGATGCCCATTGTGATTGGGCATTATTTAACTGATTGACCCTCCTAGACAAATTTTTCAGACTTCCAGAAGTGCAGTCTCCCATCAGAGGTGCACAGGAGTTCTTTATCACATTTCCGAGCAACGTTCCAGCCATAGCAGAATGCACTGTTTTCTGAAATGCGCCGTTTTTACCATATTCATAATGCATAGCAAAAACTTTGTATGAGTTCACAATGCATTTACTTAGGATGCATAAATCAAGTAAAGTCCAATCTCAATCTTAATGTTCTGTGCAAATTTATTTAAAATGTTAAGTCGGTCTGCTAATAACATAACATTTACAGCTTATAGGTTCAGGAAAAGGAAACGACTTCGAACATAGTTTTGTGCTCTAGAATTATAAAGCTTTTCCGTACTACCCAATGTGAATCATGAATGCGTTTATGATTCTTCAATTTAAATGTAAACGGTAATGGTACAAAGATCATAATTAGTTGACCCTTTCATTAATTAATTATTTGACTTTAGATATGCTCTTTGGTTCGAAAGACGGATGAATACTTATGCCTTGGCTTGACAACACTTACTATTCAGATAAACTTAGGTTTAAGTTGAAATCTGATAAACAAATAACTTACTTCATCTGTATCCTCCGATGGTAATCCTACCGGAGTCAGAATCGATGGAACCGAAGAGGATCGGTTGCTAACACGAAGCGTTTTCCACTTTGTCACTGCCTTCATAGCTGGTGAGTAGCCATGCCATGTGGATCCATTGCCAGATGGTTTCCAGCCACGAAGGCGCGCAGTTGTCTTCAACGTCGCCAACTGCGCATCCATTTTTTGCAAAAGTCGTATGCGCTGCTGATTCAGCAAGACTGCGCAACCATAGTGACCATTTTCGGTCGCTATGTCTGAAGCTGTTTTGCCATTGTTACTTTTAGCCTAAAATAACTAAAGCCATTCAGCAACTGAATGTACAATGAAGAACTCTTGAGAAATACCAAGAAATCAATAAAATGCCGGTCGAACCAATTTACTTATCGGCCAACCTGTAATATATTCAAGCTCCAAGATTTCACAAGGTAGTCTACCATGTAGTCAAGAACGGAGATTTGTCCTCTCTTGGCTGCATACATTAGCGCCGTGTAGCCGCTATGATCTTTTATAGATAAATCCACAGTGAACTGTAAACATAACATTCTATTACAGCATAACAACACTATAACAATGTTCATAAAGTAAGCTATTATATTTCAACAGCAAAGAAATCAGTATAATCAATCCCTGTCGCCTGTAGAAAAGCTGTCGTTGTCAAAATATGTTTCGACTTTCATTACTAAGTTCCATCCAACACAGTCAAGCATTTTATGCGTTATTGTGAAAGAACGTATAAGAAAGCTTTCACCAGCTACCATGCTTTACCGTATATATAAGAACTAAGAAGTTCTATATTACAAACCAAGAAGCATCACTATTCCAGTTATCGGAAACTAGATAAGATAGAATATATACATAGATGTATAAAATAGACAAGTAAGCCTTTATAAAACATATGTATATAAAACAAGTTACTGATGTGAGTAGAAAACAAGCCAAATCTGGTTTATTTCCTATGCATGCAAACATAACTGCAGTCCGTCCACTGTCATCAGTAGCATTAACGTCAGCCCCAAGAGACCGCAACGTATACAACAAGTCCATCTAGAAAGAAATAAAAAGGAGAAATTGTTAAACTGCTTGGATTCATTTGCATATATGCATTTGTATATATATATATATACATATATAATATATATATATATATATATACAGTACTTAGCATTAATGTCACGTACTACTCTCTCAGTCAACAATGCCAATTTGAGAAATAAGCAAAAACGAATTTCAAACAACGCGTCGGAATTAACTCCCCTATTGGTGGTAACTTGTTTATTCCTGGCTTTATCTGCATTATTTTGCCTTTTCAAAAGAGTAGTATTGTCTGAGACAGGAATAATGGTTTCTAGTTTATATTAATCAGGAAATCTTCAGAAAATGATTAATTTCTGCTTATTGTATTTTACTTTCACATGACCATGAGATATGGCGGCCTTGCGTTTCTGATGCAATCTCACCAGTCAAACGTTTATCCCTTGTTCCCTTGTGGTAGATTCATTAACTTCAGCGGCAACGAAGTATATATAATAGCTTTATTAGGGCTATTTAAGGATTAGCGGACATTGTGTGCTCAAAAGCATTAAATATATATAGCCTGGAATAACCTGATTAGGGATTAGAATTGTTAAAATGACCCTAAGTGAGAGTTAGTAGTTCATCTCTGGCAACTAATTCATAACGTAAAATGTTTAGGAAAACTATATTAATTTCTTTAAAATTTTTTAAATTCGATAAATCTTTAGAAACGAAGCTTGTAATTGCACAAACATTCTATCTGTATACCTGCTTTATTATGTCTGAACGATATTTCACGATGCACATTAGAATGGTTTCGTTACATCTATTTCGTTGATCAGGATCGAAGGAAACTACCAAACGATTTCCTACTTCTGTTTTCTGCAGCGAAGAAAAACACTCGTAGTTCCAAACACTTTTAAGTTTGCGGATGCAGCGTTCCATCCATATTTTGTTGTCTAAAGTTAACTGGTCATGACGACGACTAGAAGAGTACATTATCAATCTGTTCACGCGGTTCACGAAGAACAAGACAAGACTAGACAAGACGTTCTGATTGAGTCAGAATTCTAGAACTACAGTCTCTTAATGTCTTTGGTAGCTGTCAAGAAAAATGATCTTTTCTGCTGTTGTCAATGGGTCCAATCCAAGTACTCTTTTTCAGCAAAACTATCTCCGAAAATAATCACCGTAAAGATATAACCTGACGGTATATACATATGATGTAAATACATTAGGCCTCCTACGTCAATATGGATTAACTTTTCCTCTTTTAATAACTGCATGATATGTCACCTAATTAGAAAATCTGAGTATTTCGAGCTTCAGGCAAAATGTGCATTTACTTAGTGTCTAACGTACATGAGTCAGGGCAAAAGCATATAGATTGGCAAAAACGTCAGCCAATCTAAAAAATACCGAAGCACTATCGACTACAAAATAAGTACATTTAATCGAATTATACTGTGTAACTATTGTTATAGCTATTCAATTTATCGTGATAATTGTAAATTTTTAAAATAATCTTTGTTTTGATTTCTAATATTATACCAAGAGTACATTAAGGGACGTGCTCAAAACTAAAACGTATATGCGAAAATTTTAATACGTTTTCCAGTAAATCGTATATACGAATCCATTTGCTGAAAAATACGATTTTTTATACGTCTCATAAGCTTTTTGCAGCTTACTTTTTACTAAAACAATGTTTTTGCAAAGTCCGTTTTTGAAAGACACTGCCACTCAACATAACTGTACAAGAGTAGTTTAGCACCTAGATGAACAGACGTTTTGGAGCCAACCTTGTAGCTAACTTTTGTTAAGCAGTACTAGACGGCCAGTTTTGAAAAGAACGTGGTAGAGTTCAGCAGAAAAAGTTAAGGTTTATAAAAACCAAAATACGAATTCCTCACACCAAAAAGACGATTTCAAAACGTATATACAATTCGTATATACGAAAAATTTGTGCAAGACTTTTGAGCACATCCCTAAGAGTATACCACTAGGCAAGGTCTTTGTTATCATAGCAAAAGCAATGCTCTGTTCGCTCAAAGAAATTCGCACGCTATTTTTGTCTTCTAAAGCTTGACGCAGACACAAATTAAAGAACACACTGGTTGTTTTCAAGCTCAAGAGAGGGGGGGTCGCCGGGTATCCAATTTTATAGTCACCGATTTCTCTCATTTTTGGGTATATTATACCCGCATGTGTCCAAAAACAAGACAATTTTTGATTCCAGGGTCAATCCGGTTAAGAGATATTGCAGTTCAAATCCCTACAATTTAGTATTTACGCTTCTATGCCTCGCTAAGGGCTTCGAAGACGTGTACACATAGGATGTCAAAACACTACGGTATGGCCATTACATCAAATTGAAGCCTCTATCTTGAGCTATTTATTGCTGTGCAAATGACAAACGGCGTTTGAACGATTTGATCAAGCTCCTTCCGACTGTTATTTACATCAAACTTGAATGCGGTTTAACTTTCACATACTGCTTTGTAGAAACTTGGTGCCAATTAGATAAAATGTTCAGGACATCGAGAGCTTCAATTTGATATAAAATTTGGCTATATTTGAAAAATTTGAAAATTTGCCATTTTTTGACTATAGGCCTCCGTCATCGCACTGAGGTATGCGTCCACAGGTAAACATTAGTATATGCAGTGAAATTTAGCACACATCTTCCTTTCATATTGGCAAACTGGCACACCGAATTTGGTTGGAATAGATCGGCTTTCACCCGACTTATGGACCGTTATATCCAAAAAATTGAGAAAATGACGTGTTTTGAGGCAAAACGCTAACGCGTTAACCAAAACTGTGAACTAATCACAAGTAGCAACATGGATTTTGCGTATCGCAAATTGAACCTTATTTGTGTAGGTACTGTGTTAATATCTATACGCGAAATCTATTCAGTAAACGGTTAGTTCAGGCCACGACGAAACATTTCTTTTGTGACGTTTTTGTAAGTCAAATTTGTGCAAAAACCGATTTCACCCAACTTTGAAAATTTCTAGAAATTAGCTGAACTAACGCAAAAACACAACATATAGATATTAACACGCTACCTAGTCCAGACTAACATATTTCCACGTTATAGCTCCTTTGCTCTTGCACAGCGCTCAACCTTTTGGTTACCGCGAAATTTTCCTAACGGTTTCGTTTTCCTATGTTACATGTCGGGGTCATCTTTGGAGGACTATTGTGAATGATAGGGAAAGTTTTGCAGCAAACGCAACTGTCTTGTTTTGGGGACCAGGGGACCTATGGGGACTACAAAATATGTGAAAGAAAAATCGGAGATGGTCGAAAATTCGCGACCCCCTCCTTTCCTTAAGCAAGTAAACATAGTTAACGTACCCTCGTTTCTAACAGGTACTGGTTTGTGGGGGAATTGTGGCGATACTAAAGAGAAACTAACTTAAGGGGGGCTACGAAAGGGTTGGCAGGTGGAGGAGGTGCCGGTGCGCCGTTTTCGATCTAATAAAATTGGCAACTCCTAGCCTACCCCAGCTTTTTACCAATTATTGGGCTCTAATTTGGGCAAACTGTGGGTAAGTTTCGAGGGGTTTTGTTTTCTGGTTAGTGTGCTAGCAAACTTGTTGTTAAGAAACAACCCTTATTTTTAGGCCTGAAAAGCTAGCTAAGCGCAGTAAAAATGGCGTCAAAAAGTTTTTGTCTCCGATTTTGCCGAAAATGTGGTTATAGGGGTCACTTGACCTGCTGAATCCGAATATGAAATCCGTTTTTCGATATGATGCTTCTTTCGTTCAGTATGCGCTTACAACTGTCTTAGAGCTTTTTGGAGCTATCGCCATCCATACTTCGAGAAATCAATCTAGCATTTCTAAACATTGAAGCTAGGTTTAGTGACCTTGCTTTCTGCACATCTTGGTACACTCACTGGCATGAAATGCGCAAAGTTTCATGCGATTCTGAAACAGTACTTTGGAGTAATTGACTCACATCTTCGAAATCCCACCAAATAACAGCGACAATATCGATAATGTAATCTAGCACTGGACCCCACCCTTAAAAAACTTAAAAATTTAAAATCTTTAAAATTTTAAAATTTTGCTACAGATCGAAAAGAAATGCGTTCAAATGCATCCATGCCAAATTTGAACTAAATCGATTAAGTTTTGCGAAAGTTGCGCTCAGGTGTGCGTCTGCCTTAGTATTCGCCAGGGAAAACCCAACACTCAAGCGGTGAAATTTGACGGATAACCCCCTCCCAAGAGAAGCGCCCTCAGCTGGGGTGTCCAGAGCATGTACAGCTAACATTAAATTTCAGTTAACTTTTCTTTCATTTATTTTTCGAAAAATTTTCTTTTCATTTTCTTTCATTTAAATGTATACATCAAATATCAATGGCAATAATGAAAACTACTCGCTATCTGTGACAGTTGACTGACAAAACCTTGATTGCCGACTTTCAAGAAATGCAGCTGTTAATTTGTACTTGTGCTAGTCTAGTGGTAAGAGGTGGGCAAAGGTCAATCTCAAACAATAAGAGTATATCAGCTGTCAGAATGTTATGAAAGCAATAAAATGAAGGTTTCTTTTTATTTTCTTGAAATTCAGAATTTCTTTCTTTAAATTTCATTTTTCTTTAACTGAAATAAAATGTTAGCTGTATATGTAGTGAAAGTAATTGGCTTAGAGACTAGAAAAAAGCTTTGCTGTAGTCGTAGTAGTAGTTGGTTAGGGTCATGAATTGTAGATGGCTAGGCTGGGTAGGGCTTTCACTACAACTGGTTGACGCGCAGGATGCAGGATCGCTGCTTAGATTCAGATCTGGCCACAGTCAGGTGTACTCAGTGGACAAATCCGAATGGCCAACCAAAGGTCGGGGTCAACAAGGTGAGTCCGTTTCTTCGCTGAAGGGCAGTTGCGAGACGATTCTCTAGCACGAATCGTAGGGGTAGATTCTCTTACACGAATCCGTAGAGGGGGCAGATAGATCCTCTAGCACGGATCTCGATTGGGTTTATGATCGATAGAAGACGCAGGCTGTTCACAATCACGGTTTATTGAACAATAATCAGGATACAGTTTACAACAACCAATAGAGAATGATGATTGCTTTACAGAGATAGTTCGCACACAGTTATAGCACAGTACAGCACAATATGATTAGATGCTGTACCAGAATTTCCCTTGTCTTAACCTGTTTAGTTTTGGTATAGTATAAAAGGGGAATAAAGAGTAGGTCAATTACACTTGTCTCCAGGGACCTTTTACTCTCGCTAACTCTTAAATTATACACTCCCTCAAAATTGGTGGGGGGAAAGTTGGGGTTTCCTATTGTGTGTTTACAGTCACTCGTAAATCAGTCTAGTCGGTCTCTGTCCCGCTAACAATACAGGGGAACAAAGCACAGGGTACTACAGAAACAGCGAATAATTGAACAGTTTATAGTGCTACCGGGAGTCGAGTTTTCGGATACGTTGTGCAGTCTCCAAATAACGACTCACACGCAACCTTTCCTGTCTTTTGTAAGAGAGAGTTCCGTCCCTGAAAGGGAGATTACAGTTACGTGCTGAGAGAGTGTCGGTATGCCAAAAATGTAACTGGGGCAAAGAGAGTTCCGGGCCCTAGATATATATTTGAACAAATTAAGCAATATGTCTTTAGTTGTCTTCAGTGATGTCTTCGGAAGTCAAGCATAAGTACAATGAGCCAGGAGATTTCAATAGCATAAATGATTCGGCATACATTTTTCAGCTGATTTGAAACACTGTTAAAAGTCAATCAAAAAATGAGTTCCGACAGGTTTCTGGTTTGAGGTCTAAATCACCACTTTGATTTGAGGTACTGCTCGCTTCTAACCGCTGCTACCGCTGGGTTATAGGTCCGCCAAACTATGAGAACCAATACCTACTGAGACTGATACAGGATTACAGAATTGGCTCTGGTCCACTTGACAATCACAGGATCAAACCAACTGGCAACTGAACAGAACGGGTGGCACCAGGCACAACTACAGGATACGGAATCAACTCTGGTTCCGGACAGATACTGAGCTCAGCATCAGACTGTGGACTGATCCAAGCAAGGCGCGGTGGCGGCAGTACCTGAATCAAATGGGTTAAAACCCATTAGATACAAGAATGTTTGGGTAATCGAACCGAGGCAGTTATTATCCAAACTAGATGGCTCTGCTGAACTTGTTTTGAACTTAAAAATGTAATTTAAAAAAATTGCGTTCGAATGTAAAATACTTTGATTAGCGTTTTTGTTGTAAACTCGAGTTTTGCGCAATTTAAGCGCATTTTGATGAATTGGAAACTGTATTTGGATTAAACTTGTTTTAAATTGCAAGTTTGGTTTAACAATGCGGTAAAACTTAAAATTTAGTATTTAAACTGTTCTTGACATGAACTGAATACGATTAATTTAAACGTAATGTTTTATGCTGAACCACTCCAAAATAGCATAGGTCAACGCGTTTTTATCATAGAATTGCGAACCTGGACGCTAGATTAACTAATTAATTAGAAACTAGTATAATTGCAGCTTTTTGGCTATAAAACATCATGAGACATTCACCATTGGGTGTAATCCGGCAGATATACATATTTAAGCTGGGCGAGCCGAGCCGAGCCGAGCCGAGCCGAGCAGGGCCGAGCCGAGCCGAGCCGAGCCGAGTCGATTTGAGCCGAGCTGAGCCGAGTTGAGTCGAATCGAGCCGAGCCGAGCCGAGTAGAGCCGGTGGAAGATTGTAGTTTAGAATAGAGGTTTGAGTTGAGTTTAACCTAGGTGCGTGATGCATTCGCGTGTGTGTGCGGAATAGCGGGTGCTTGCTGCGTTCGAAGTCTGGTAGTTGAGAACTTTAGTTGAAAAGGTTAGGGAGGTTTGAATGGAACTTTAAGTTAAATAGAGCCATAAGTTGGGATAATAATTGCCAAGCAATTATTATGGACAGAATTACTAAAAAACAACTGAGTAAATAAGGGAAGGCCAGTAACTTCCATTTTAACGACTTAGAAATAAAGAAATCTAATCACAATGTATAAAGAGAATAATTAACTGCTGGTATAGCTTTTAGGTTTTAACCTACGTTTTGGACTCGGCATTAAATGCTAGAAAGACAATTTGTACGAAACAATTGAATTGTCACGCCATGGAATTTAAAGTATGTGGGGAGAATGGGGACCATTCGAAGCTTTTGTGCCTCCCATGGGCCGGGGAAAGCCCGAAACCTTGAGGGAATGGTGAAGGGTCCCTCAGGAAAAGTTTAACCCAATTTTAGTTGAACAGTGCATAAACGATCTTTCGAGCGAAAAGTAGGAATGCATTTTGAGCAGAAACTGGATTTTAGGATTTAAACTGAATTTAGACTTTAAGAATATTAATGGTTAAGGTTTGAAGTTTTGAAAATGGCTGAAAATAAACATCAATTGAACAAAACAATGACATTACAAAAAGTCTCGCCTATTTTAGCCCGGCGGAAGAGTGAAATAGATACAAAAGTCGGGGTACGCTCGGTATGAAAGCGATCTCCGCTTCTTGAGCCCGGAGAAAGGGCGTGCGATCCCTTTCCCACCGAGTTCCCTGCAAATTGAGAAATAAATTGGGAAAATCATAAGTTTAGTTGGTCGGCCGCCTTCATGGCATAATGGCGTTTGTCCTGAGCCTCCCAAGTCCTCTTGTGGGTAAATTATAAAAACTGTCTTTTAACCTAGCGGAGTGGGGAAGAGAAAAGAGATGCTAATGTCTCCCACCTCCAAATAACGGTGCAGAAACACATCTCTTTTCTCCCCCCAGACGAGAAGGGAGAAAAACTAAAAGTTGCGGCCGTACTGGCCGACTTCTCAAAGAGGACTGAATAAAATTGTAGCTTGCAAGCCTGGAACCCCAGAAAGGTGGAGTTTAGGCCTTCCTGCAAGCCATTGGGAGAAATTTGCAATCACCGAACGTGATTGGCTAGATGATTGCAAGCACCGACGCCAATTGAACCACCGCCTCGTGGCTTACGGTGGTCCACGTGAATTTGTTTGGCGGTCGCTAAACGGACTGATAAGCCTCCCGGGAATGGAGAGCTTATCTTCCCCCGTGCAGACGAAAAGACCCAAGTCAGCAAATTTAGTTGACCTGTGGTTTTGGCAAAACCAAACAAAATGGACAAACATTGGAGATCTTCACGGCTTCTCCAGATAAGAGAATTTTAGGGGTAGTAAATACCTTTTTGAAGGCAGACTGAATGGAGAAATAATAAGAAACAGAGGGTTTCGGGGTAGAAAGAAACTTTGATTGTGTTGTGTAACTTGTGTAATTGCTTAATTGTTTCAGGAAAGGAAACTAATTTATTAACGATTTGTGTACATGTGACTGTTTTTTCTTGCTTTAGGTTAAAGAAAACTTGAGTTGTGCAACTTGTATATCTATGTGAAATTGGGGAAAACGCAGAGGGGGACTCTTACACGTCCCCGGAAAACGTTAGGGGAGGGACTCTACACGTCCCTCGGAAAATGGGTGGTTACTGGTTCGAATCCGAAAGTTTGAAATGTACAGTTCAGCATAAATCATTTGGATATTGTTTTACCGCATTTTTTATTCGCAACCTATTGTTGATTTTTGGGAGGCTATTCTTCAGGAATTGCGGAAAAAAAGGAGTACATTTGCGAATAGCGATTCGCAAATGGCGGGGAAACTCTAACACGTCTCCCCATTGTGTCAAAGAGTCTCTTACACGACTCTTTCGTTAGCGGGATCAGACTTGCTTGATACTTAAACCGACTTCTTAATCTCGCTGGCACGATTCTGAACCATACACGTAGCCGCTATTAAAAGTGACTGCTAAACCCTTTTCGTTATTTTGGGTCCGTACATTAGTTAATTGAGCTGATTGATTGGTGAGGGGGTAAGCAAATGTGATAAACGAATATTATAAGGTTGTGCAAGGGCAATTCTGGCTTTCTTAAGGAACACTGCATAGTTACAAACATTACGTATCACAATTCTGGCTTTTTGAATATCAATACATAGTTATAAACGTAATATACCACAATTATTGATTATTTACAAATCCAATGAGGAATGGTCGTCATATCATGATCAAGAGGCACTGTTGAGGATGGCATAGCCAATCCAATCGTTTTCTTCATCAGATTCACGATTTTGTACAGCTTTGAACCCATGTTTAGTAACTTAATGACCCATTTCTGTTTTACTTAAAAAGAACCCAAGACGAGGACGCTTTTACTGACAATTAGCATATTTTCAAAACTATTTTCGTTACATATAGCTCCAAAGGGGAACGAAACCCAGTCTCAGGCCTAGCCAATAGGTGGAGCTACATGACACGGGGAGGAATGCTTGCAGTTATGCAAGCCAGGAGTTACCGGTGGTTTGGTAATACCGGCAAATAACGAAAAGGTTGAAAACTTATCAGCCTCTTGCGTTACAGGGTCAATCAGCAAATAGAGCCTAGTTTTTGCTCTGATTAAAGAAACCTTGCTTAGTGACATACTCTTATCGTTATGTTCTCGTGGACATACCAAACAAACACGTTAAGAAGACTGTAGGAACCTATTAATAGGAAAGCTATGACTTTCTTTGAACTGACACATCAGGTTACTCTGCTGCTGCTTTAAAATAGCCATAAGTTGACGATGATGGTTGCTCCATGTCGAAACCCTATTAATGCAATGATTGATTGAAATTCATTACATAACAACATTATTATTCCAGAATAAATAAAAATAGAAGAAAACTAACAGCTCCGGTAGAAAGAAGAAAAGTCTCTAAAACGTACTACGTTACAAACATTTGAAATCGGTAAATTACCTAAAAAATGCTAGGGATAGATCTCATTTATGCCTTCCTTACCGCTAAAGTTGATGTATCTACCACGAGGGATAAACGTTTGACTGGTGTGATTGCATCAGAAACGCAAGGCCGCTATATCTTATGGTCATGTGAAAAGTAAAATACAACAAGCAGAAATTAATCATTTTCTGAAGAATTCCTAATTAATATAAACTAGATACCCTTATTCTTGTCTGGGAAAATACTATTCTTTTGAAAAGGCAACATAATGCAGATAAAGCCAGGAACAAACAAGTTATCACCAAGAGGGGAACTAATTACGTGTTGTTTGAATTCGTTTTTTTGGTTATTTCTCAAATTGGCATTGCTGACTGAGAGAGTAGTACGTGTCATTAATACTACGAAGTATATATGCATATACACGAATATTCTATTGACGTCAATTAACCTCCACTTAAAAAGTTTGAACCAGAAATGTTTCTGGAATCACACTGCAATTGACAAACCGCACAAGTTATGTAACACGAAAAGTAATTATTTGCCCACATAATGAACTCCAAACCAGACAAACACTGGTCTCAATATACTCAAAAATACTTGAACAATCCAAAGTCTGGCACTCAGGAATAATTCATAGTCAAGACACATAAGAATGATTCAGAGTTCGAGGAAGGCTTTTAGAACATTGATAAAACAAAATCAGCTACATACAAAATTAAGTCAGTTTCATACAAAATTAAGCACACAGTGATTATATTCCTATAAAGTCACTTAGCAGATCCCAAAACATGTTTACGCAAAAATAAACACAATTACTTCACTGTCAAACGTTCAAAAACCTGGGGAAAACACAAATATTAGCAAGATTCCAGTGATATCAAAATCAACTCCTCAACACCTGTTTCTAGCATAGATGCACATCTTTGTTTCTAAATGTTACTGCAATCAGGAGTATATAAATGATAGAAAGAGTACGACACCGCACTCTTCCTTATACTAACACCGCTGCAAACATACTAACAGTATATATATATATATATATATATATATATATATATATATATATATATATATATATACATATATATACATATATAATATATATATATTTACATATATATGAAGACAAGTTATTCTAGCACTGGTTAATTTAAGCGCAAACAGTCGATCCCGATCTCCCAGGTCTAACTAATGCCTCTTGACTAATTTTGCCGTGTGGTCAATAAGCACGAGAGGTCCAGACACAATCATAAGAATCATTTAGTCCGCTAATCATACACATTGGCCTAGCTAAACAATCATTGAAATACTAGCTATGCCGACCGATTTAAAGTTGAAACTGCCGGTTTCTGATTCAATGGCGAGTCTTCAGGTTCCTCGCTACGAGCACAGTCACAAAATTAGTCCTAGATTACCTAACCCGAGAACACATCGCTCACTGAACTTTGAGATCTATCCACGGCGCCTACCTAGACTGGGCTGCCGTAAATAAACCAGTGGTCCACCCAGTTCTTCAGATTCAAGCTCTAGTCTAATAGGCAATCTCGCTTCAAAATCGCAACGTTAAACCAAAAGAACAAAGTCAACGAGAACCAGGTTAGACTACTTAATTAAAACACAAGTAATGTTTAGCAGTCAGTTCAGCTATATATCGGACAAAATCAGGCAGTTAATAATACAACCACAACCAGCAAGTCATGAAACAATAGCGGTTGTAACTACAACTCTGCAATCAATTGAAGAAGAGAAAAAAGAATTTGGTGGAACCTCCAATAGCGGTTGTATAACAGCAAACGTTTAATACACAAGACAGACTGCGAATAAACAACAAAGACACTGGCTTTTATAGTCACTATCTAATTTGCATATTCAACGATACAAAAGTAATTGGCAGGCACAACTGTCTAGCAGGAAGTATTACACTTCCCCCCTTTAGGGGATTGGTCCCTCAGTGCCAATGTCGGCGGTCAGCAACCCCAAGGACATCACCTTGAGAGAACGTAGGATCCAAACCAAGAGGCAACAAGCTGCCCAGCTTCATAGTTGGCTTGAAATTGGACTTTTGGTCCACCACCTGATTATACGGAATCGGAGTGAACCGACAAGGAAAGTTCAGAAGTTCAGGACAACGATATTTCCACACATTAATAACCTCCCGTAATCCACGGTGGCTGAGGTGGAAATGATCTCGCTCAAGCAGAGCATCTGCGATATCACCGTAGCGGGCGGTGAGAAAAACAGGATAATCAGCAGGATCAATAATCTCAATACTGACGCCACCCAGGGATGATAACATCTGCTTCATGTAGTTGTTGTACCGCGCCACTCGTCTCACCCTTCGCGTTGGATACGGCAAAGACACGATATACTTCTGGCGACGATTTTTCAGAATGGTGCGCTTGATCACTTTCCACTGAGCCCTCCAGAAGTAGGTGGCGCGTTTGGCGACATTAATGCCACAGAAAAAGACTACGTAGGAAAGGAATGCAGCTTGAGGCCAGTACGATCGAGCTGCCGTAGGATAGAACTTGGGTAGCAACCACTGACCGCAATGATCGCACCTGCCCCAAATTTCCGGATCATCTTCGCTTGACTGTCGCCAAGGATAAGGACGGAACCGAAAGGTTGCGCGATATCCAGCAAACATCGATCGAACAGTTCCTGTCCCGTGTATTGGACCTCCAAATCACCACTGAGCCACTCAGACAATACTAATTGGAGTAGCTTCCCATACAAATTTTTCCCAGGATGATAGGCAACTTCGGTGGAGCGGGCCCTAGCCTCCCTAAGACCACAACCCCACACGAATTCCGCTTTCCCAGTGCAGATAAACTGGGTGTTGGGATCCTTAATTTCCTTGAGGCACCGCGATATATCCCCAGGTTCCATGCAGGCGGTCAACAGGATAAGCTTAGAAACTGAAAGGGCCTCTGAAAACGACTGCGCGCATGGTTCAAACCCCATGTCCTCCACACAGGATTGTAAACCACCCGGCGGCAGATGATTGCATTCCCATAACAGTCTATCAGCCAGGTCCAAGGCTCCGTGTTGTCTGAGACACCCATACCAGAAGGCATGCTCGACCGACGTAAAGCTTCGCCCGCACATGCTGAAGCGATGACGATAATGGCGATGAAGTAGATGGCTGGCCCCAACGTAGATCATCGATGCCTGCAACAATCAAAGAATAATTTTAGCATCGGCATACTTAGTTTTTCTATCAGGTCTCTTAGAAACTGTAGCAGAACTCATATCTCTAGATTTAGTTCATGGTAGGGCTTTAGGCGGTTGAAGTGAACAGTTTGCGTAGACTTTCCACCTTTAATAGTTAGATTTGGAAGGTCGAGCTCAATAATTTCATAGTCGCCATTCCAGTAAAATGTAAATTTTGGAGATTTGCCAACACCAACTACCGGTGTATAGAGCAAAACTTTTTGTCCCCTTTCATAATTATACGGCATATGGACTTTCCTATCGTAGTGAAGCTTTTATGCTTCCTGCGCCTTAATTATTTCGTCTTTGGCAGCCTTTCCTCCTGGTAAGCCCTATAGGTAACCATTTTCCTGTAGTCCGTAGAGTCAATGAACTTTTCCTTCGGTGGCTGCAATCCTAAGTTGATAGGTAACCGAGGCTCTCGGCCATAGGTCAAAAGGAAAGGAGTTTCCTTTGTACTGGCATGTTTTGAGGTGTTGTACGCAAAGACAACTGCAGGAAGGTACTCGTCCCAGTCGTCATGCTTATCACCGATATACATCTTGACCATTCTCTCAAAAGTTTTGTTCCATCTTTCCACCAGGCCTTGGCTTTCGGGATGATACGATGTAGATGCAGTCTTCTTAGTTTCACATAGTTTTAGAATATCTTTAATGAGGGATGCCTCCAAATTAGAGCCACGGTCACTCCTTATTACCGAAGGCGCTCCGTGACGATAAATAATCTGATTCAGCAAGACACGAGCAATCGTTTGTGCCTTTGCATCCGGTATCGGAAAGGCTTCTACGTATTTTGTTAGGCTGTCGGCAAAAACTATGACGTGGCGATTTCCTTGAATTGTTCTAGGAAAAGGAACCATTAAATCGACTACAATCTGATCAAATGGATCTGATGGGAGAATAGGCTTCAACGGGGCACGACCATATATCACTGGACCCTTTCCTTTCTGGCATAATTCACATGATCGACAATACTGCCAAACCCACTGCCTCATGTTTTCCCAATAAAAACATGATTTGGCCCTGTGGTAGGTTTTATCGAACGTCAGATGGCCCGCGTAGGGTAGATCATGAACTGCTTAGAGTACGTCTATTACCAAGCTATCAGGAAGAACTACTCTGCGCCTATGGGGATCTACTGGATCTATCTTGCACAGCGTTCCAATTTCCATAGTGAACTGATTCGCCCTATTCAATGATGCATCGTCCAAATCATCGGCTTCGCCAGTTTCTAAAAACTCAATTAATGACCGCCACTTAGATTTAAGTTGCCAGTTCCGGATATCAATTGGTTCTGTACCACCATTTTCTTGGACGGTACAAATACCTGTCTGGACCGCCTTATCCTTGTTACTAGGTTCGTAAATTCGAGATAGGAAATCTGCATTGCCATTGGCTCTGCTCTTCCTGTACTCTACTTCGAATGAATATTGTTGAAGACTAATGTACCAGCGAGCAGCCTTATCTGTGGTATACCGTCCGTCCAAAATGTACTTCAACGGTTTGTGATCCGTCCACAATTTGAACGAATGCCCGTACAAATATGGTCGAAAGTGCTTAACTGCGCAAATTATTGCCAGGGCTTCTCTTTCGGTTGTGGAATACCGCCGCTCAGCTGGTATCAAGCTTTTGCTGAAATAAGCTATTGGGTGCTCTTTGTCATTGACGATTTGAGATAACACAGCACCTATGCCTACGGTACTTGCGTCAGTTTGAAGCACAAATGGCTTGCTGAAGTTAGGGAAGAATGGGAAGAAGGGGAGCCTGCGTAAGCTTGTTCTTTAAGGTATGATAAGCGTTTCTGCAAGCATCTGTCCCGCAGAAACGGTTACCTTTCCGTAGTAAGCTTGTCAGTGGAGAAGCTACATCGGCGAAGTTTTCCACAAACCTTCTGTAATATCCGCACATACCCAGAAAGTGCTGGAGCTCTTTGACTGTTGACGGTTCCGGACATTGGGTAATTGTCTCTATTAGCTTTGGGTTAGTGGCCACACTTTCAGCAGTAATTACGTGGCCTAAGTATTCCACACGACCTTTCGCAAAGCTGCACTTGGACAATTTCAGTTTAAGTTTGTGATACCTTAACCTATCAAAGACCTCCTGCAAGTCTTTCTGATGATTTTCGAAGGTATCGGAGACAACCAAGATGTCATCTAGATAAACAAAGCAGGATTTCCACTGAATTCCGGAAAGAACTATGTTCATCAAGCGTTGGAATGTGGAAGGGACATTACATAGACCGAACGGCATTACCTTTAATTGAAACAGCCCATCTGGTGTTAGGAACGCCGTCTTATGTCGGTCTGGTTCAGCTATTGGAATCTGCCAATAACCAGAACGCAAATCTGAACTGGTGAAAAATTTCTTGTTACTTAGCTGATCAAGAATATCATCAATTCTGGGTAATGGGAAAGAATCTTTTACAGTGACTTCATTCAGTCTCCTATAATCTACACAAAACCGTAAGGTCCCGTCTTTTTTCTTGACCATTACAACAGGAAATGCCCACGGGCTTTGAGACGGCTCAATTACACCATCCTCAAGCATGTCCTTGACGTGTTGACCAATCACAGCTTTTTGTGCGAAAGGTGTACGTCTCATAGGTAACTTTACTGGGTTCGCGTGGGAAATATCTATGCAGTGCTTAAGAGTGCCTGTCTGAGAGAGGTCACGGTTCGATTCCGCAAAAACATCGTGGTTCCTCCTGAGTAATTCTACCATGGACTCTTTCTGAACTTTCCCAGAAAGTACTGTTGTCAAACAAAATTTAATGTTTTCTCGTTTACCTTTAGATCATTCAAGGAAGAAATCAGTTCCACTTCCCCAATCGTTCCTACCGTGGTGCCTTGATAAAGTTTCACCGGCATGTTGGTAGGATTCATTATCTTGACGCGCACTCCCCCGTTCCTAACTGACAGGAGAGAGCGCTCAAGAAGTAAGGGCGTCCCACGGGGTCCTTCTTCTTTGGGTTCCAGCAAAATAGTTTTATTTCTAGGAGAAACCTCCTTCCCCACTCGACAACTGAGAAACATACCAGTCCGAGGGGCAAAACCGTATCTCTGACAACACTGACCATATCAGCATTGCCATTCCCTGAAGGAATTTTGAGTCCTAGATGGTCCATTATTAAGCGGAATATTCCCCATTTCGCAAGAATGTCCACACCAATAATGGCGCTGTACCGGCAGTCGTCCGGTACCAATCTAAATTGGTGAACAGTTTCCGTGTTCCCTATCCGGACTGATAGTACCGCTTGGCCAAGGGTATTTAATCTTTCGCCATAAACCCCAGAAATAGTGGGGCACTGTTGAATTTTTTCTTGGGAACCCTGATAAGCGATTTTCTGACCAAGGAAACATGGGCGCCAGTATCTAACAGAACATTACTCATTTCCACTCCATGGATTACAGCACAAGTAACCATTCTTGATGAATCCAACTCACCATGGCTCACTTGACTGCCAGCTTTAGGAGTGTCAACGCTTGCACTGGTCGGGCCACTGCAATCGTTTGGCTTCCACTTCGCCCAAGGGTTTCCAATTTGAAGGCACCTGTTTCGACGAAGGTAGGAATGCAATTTTCTGAACATATTACCCTCCTGATCAATGCAAAGAGTTCTGAAATTGCCAACAAGCACTAAGGCCCTTCTTGCCATCGTTAGTAGGACATTGAGGCGCCGGTAGTCTTTCAGGAATCCCTGCTCTCCATTTTCATCTGAACGCGCAATACTGACAATTACGAAATCTTTCTCTTGACCCTGGTAAGCATCGATGGTATTCACCGTGACTTCTGTAAATCCAGCATCACACAACCGCTGCTTCAACAGACGCTTCTGGACCCGATAAGGTGTTATAACCCCAATTGCCTGGGCTAGCAATTTATGTGTCTTCCAGGGGGGGGGTCGTAGATGCGCCACTCTTTCCGCATTTATGTGTCTCACTCTAGTTTCGTTGTTTATGTGTCTCTCGTTGACGCTTTTCATGTGTTACTTTTAGGTTTCGCGCGTTTTATGTGTCTCCAGTTTCCGCCTTTCATGTGTCACTTTTAGTTGTCTTCTTTTCATGTGTCTCGTTCCCGCCTTTTATGTGTCTCTTCCCGTTAAATGTGCCTCGCTATTCGCTTTTTATGTGTCTCACTATTTGTGTTGCTCCCTGTTTGTTTGTTACTGTTTTAGTTTGCATTATGTATGCTTCGTTATGTTATGCATCTCGTTATTGTTGTCTTTTTGTCCAACTTGTCCAAGGCCTTCTTCTCTGTTCTACTACTTTTCAATTAACTGATTATTTGAAGTTCATACGTGAACGGTCTCCCTAGTGTAGTGGCTAAGTTTCTCGTCTACCTCACGCAAGGTGCGTTGATCAATTCCTGGTTGCAACGTGTAAACTTTCTTTTACTCTTTTTCTCCCTTTTTTAAGTTTGTATTGGTTTCTATTGTCTCTGTTTTGTTTTAATTTGTAATAGTAAAGGAGAAGAAAAATTCTGAATTAAAATAACTTAGCTAGAAGCGGAAATTGAAACATTTATTTCGTCTATTTTATTGCAGATACTAAAGGTTTTGTGTTTTTGCACTCCCTCCTGCAAATAGGACGCTTGTCTTCGATACCGGGTCTAATCCTAATTTTGTCATTTCACGTTTCCAATAATCTTATTGTTTCGAATTGTCCCCACAAACACAACGCTGCCTGAGTACACCAGATTCTCTTCTCTAGCAATTCCAAAAGACACATTCAAATCGGACATTTTTAAGTTTGTATTGGTTTATATTGTCTCTGTTTTGTTTTAATTTGTAATAGTAAAGGAGAAGAAAAATTCTGAATTAAAATAACTTAGTTAGAAGCGGACATTGAAACATTTATTTCGTCAATTTTATTGTAGATACTAAAGTTTTTATGTTTTTTCACTCCCTCCTGCAAATAGAACGCTTGTCTTCGATACTCCTAATCCCTAATCAAAATCCTAATTTTGTCATTTCACGTTTCCAATAATCTTATTGTTTCGAATTGTCCCCACAAACACAACGCTGTCTGAGTTCACCAGACTCTTTTTTGTAGCAATTCCAAAAGACACATTCAAATCGGACACTTCAATCTACAAATTTTGGCCGCAAGATTCCTACAGCTCGATACAGACAACAAATATAAGCTGACACTGAGTTAAGTGAATAAAACGGAGCTAAAACAATGACTAATTCATTTGTGGTTTGGGTTGAAAAGGGCTGCTACCTAACAGAATTTGGTTGAGGCAATTTCCAGGGAAAATCCAGCTGACTCCCTTCACAAAATAGTTTACCGGGTCAGGGGGTCCTTGAAACTAATCTTTTCCGATTCTGGGAAAAGAGAACGGGTCCTAAGGGAAAAACTGGTCATCAATGACACCCGGGTGGAATTGGAAAGGCCCTTTATGGAAACAGGGGATCCTAACAAGTACATCAAGACTGTCCATCTATTTGGAATTCCTGTATCCTTGGGGCATGAGGTGGTGCTGAAGTGGCTCCAAGGCTTGGGATTGGAGATCATCAAGGATATCAGGTGGGTTATGCATCCGGGTACGGAGATTAGCAACGGTGGTCGATCAGTTGTGGTTGCTCAGCAGAAGGGGAAGGACATCCCGGGATATGAATATTTTGCAGTCCCAGGAAGATCCCGACCAGTCCGGATTCAACTATGGTACAAGAACAGTGACCCGTGGTGTGGACGATGTCTACAAAAAGGTCACAAGGCTGCTATGTGTGTGCCAAGGCTTCCCGACAGGCAATCCGAACCAGGAGATACGGATTTCAGGTCAGAAGACGGGTCAGTTTCCCAAGAAGAAGATATGCCAGACCAGGATGACTTGGGTGACCCACAGGCAGTGGATAACTCTCAACCTCAGCAACAGCCCACAGGTGCTTATGCCAAGGCAGTGGCAGCACCACCAAAGACTTTCCGGCAGAAGGTCAAGGCGGTAGGGGATACCTTCCACGGCCAGTATGGTAAAAGAATCACTGCTTTCTTTAGCAAACAGGACTGCTTCTCCAACCACCATGAAGCACCCGTGGTCATCCAGGGGAGGACGTATTTAACCAACGAGCATTACTTCTATGCTGCAAGGGCGGATTTGGCCAAACGAACGGACAAGGTACAGCAAATTTTGGCCACGAAAGATGCCGGCAAGGTTAAGCGGATAGGGGATAAGGAGGTCCTATAGTCAGGGTCAGTCGAAGCTTGGGAACATTTCGCTTACTCACGGCTGGAAGAAGCCAACTGGGCGAAGTATCAACAGCACAAGGCTCTGCGGCAGAAGCTCTTCGAGACTGCCGGAACTCGACTAGCCGAGGCAAGCCCTCACTCTCGATTTTTCGGAACCTTCTGCGCGAAGACGTCGTCCCAGATTTGGGAGCCGTCTTCGTGACAGGGGTTGAATGCCCTGGGCGACATGCTGACTGGGATCAGAAAAACGATGATGGCGGATCCTGCTTTTGCAGAGGAAGCCGAGAATGCAAGAAAAGCCATTGCCAGGTCACGATTGTCCAGTGTGTCCAGCCAACGGAGCCTTCAAACCAATTCCGATAGAATGGAAACACTATCCAATGATGGAACCATCAAGAAACGGAAGCTCGGCCACCAGCGATGATTCATTCTAGGACGGTTTGTCAGCTGAGGAATCCTGATTAGGATTTCCTCTGCTTTTGCTTTTGGGATAAACTTATGAGCAGCAAAAGTAATGAGTTAAAAATTTCTACTTTTAATGTTCGAGGCCTCTCTGATAAAGTTAAAACCAGCGCTCTTTTTAAACTAATCAAAAATTCCGACGTTGTATGTCTGCAAGAAACCTTTTCTCAAAATTTTAACGTTACTTTTGAAAATTTATTTGGAAAAACTTTCCAAATCTTCCACAGCTGTGAGCCAACAACTAATATTAAAGGAGTCTGCTTGCTTTGTAACAGGAAAATTGCTTTTAACAACATAAAGCTGGAATGGGAAATTCCCGGAAGAGCATTAGCTGTTTCCACAAAATTTCAGAGTGCAAACATTTTGTTTATTGGAATTTATGCGCCGGCTGAAAGAATCAGTCGTAGAGCTTTCTTCGAAAATCTTTGCGACAAACTCACTGCACAGCCTCAAACTTTTGCTACAGTGCTATTTCTAGGAGATTTCAATATGGTTGAAAATGTAAACTTAGACAGAACTAGTGCAGGTCTGGGTACTGAGGCATGACTTGAAGAATTTATGCAAATTAAGCAATTCATAGGTTTAAAGGACGTCTTTCGAGAGAATTATACCAGATTGGAGAAATTTTCTTTCTACTCTAGCAGATACCCAACTCAATCTAGAATTGATCGAATTTACGCTACTCCAAATTTGTCTTCTTCCTTAAAATCTTACCATTTTGTGGAGTCGGCTTTGTCTGATCACTCACTCTTTTCTTCAACTTTTTATTTACAAGGTTTACAGATTGACCGGGGTCGATCTTATTGGAAAATGGATCCGTTTCTTCTTTATAACAAAGAACTCAGAAGTGATATTGTCAGTATTTTAGGTGGATTTTCGGAGCACCTTGATTTAACAGAGAACGCAGGGGAGTTATTAGAAATATGGGAACTTTTAAAACACGAATTGACTGAAACTATTAAATTTCATGAATCAGAGCTTAATAAGAAGCTTAAAATTGATTTATACAACATGCGTACTAGGGTTGCAGAATTAAAAGCAAGGGTTGGTGTAAACCCAAACGCTGATCCTTTTCTAAGTACCTGTTTGAAGCACGCAGAGTTCGAATTACAGAAGCTTGAGAAACAAGAATCTAGAAAAATGTTTAAAAACTGCCACCAGAAATTTCTTTTTGAAGAACGATATCAACCAGGAACAGTTAAAAATTTGCAAAAAACTTCATCTGATGGAAAATTGCTATTTGGCATTAAAGACACTAACAATGAGGTCATTACTGGAACTAAAAACATTTTGTCAGAAGTTAAAAACCAATTTTCTCATCGTATTGCTAGTGTCAGAAGAGACGCTAGTGCAAAGGTAAAAATTTTGGACAAAGTTTCTGCGAATTTGTCGCTTGAAATGAAAATGAATTTAGATAGCCCATTGACATTGAGCGAGATAAAGTCCGCTATAATGTCTTTCGGGAAACAGAAAGTTCCGGGTTCCGACGGATTGCCGATTGTGTTTTATCTAAGTTTTATTGACCAAATTGCACCAATACTTCTGAAAATATATAATGCTTGCTATAGACTCGGAAAAGTTCCACAATCGATGAGGTTAGGAATTTTATCTCTTTTGTACAAAGGCAAAGGCGAGAGAAATGAAAGAGCAAACTGGCTCCCGTTAACGATGCTGAACATGGATTATAAAATTTTAGCTAAAGTTCTCATGACTAGACTTTCCAAAGTTATGAAAACTCTTGTAAATGTTGATCAAACTTGCGCAGTCCCTGGTAGAAACATCCAAGACTGAATTTTAGAAGTTATGCACATTATTTTTGCTGCTCAAGACTTAAATAAGGATTGCATTTTGTTATCAGTAGATCACGAATCAGCTTTTGATGTAATTGAATGGGATTACATAAGGGACACCCTCAAAAAATATGGTTTCGGTGAAATTTTCATGAACTGGATAAATTGTATATATAACGTGGGAGGAATCCGCACAGCAGTTCAAGTCAACGGTTTCTTATCGAGTTGGTTTACACCCATAAGAGGAATTAGGCAAGGGTATCCTTTATCTCCACTTTTGTATGTACTTGTTGCTGAAACCATTGCAGAATATATTAGGAAAGACGGAGACGTTAGTGGTTTCAAGGCACTAAATTGCGAACACAAGTTGACTGCATACGCAGATGACACTAATTTCTTTTTAGAAAATTTTGCATCGGTGGATAAAGTCTTTCAAAATTATGAGATTTTTCGAAAAGCTAGTGGAGCAAAACTAAAAATTACTAAAACTAAACTTTTATTAATACCAGCAACCGATAATTTTATAACGCCAATTCGATTTCGGCAGTTTTCCGTCGAAACTATAAAAATTTATGGCCTACATTTTGACAAGACTGGCCCTGTACAAAACGAAAATTTTATTAAGGGTACAGAAGCAATAGCTCAATTGGGTGCACGGATACCACCACATGAGCTGTCTTATTTTGGAAAAATAATGTTTATAACAACTTTCTCTTTGTCACAGTTGATGCATCCACTAGAATTTCTCAATTTACAGTTAGCGGTACATCAACGTTTTGAGGCAGCTGTTGATAGATATTTATGGTATCCAAGTAAACAAAATATAATAAAAAAAGGGCATATTATATCTTCCTAAACAAGAAGGAGGAATTTGTTACCCAGTGTTGCCACGTAAAGTTAAAGCTATGAGAGCGAGAACTCTTGTATCCCGATGGAAGACAGAACAGCGCAAAAAAATGGTTTTCACTTTTCGACTACTTTTTCAACAAATTTGAACATGTGCAGAAAGCTGGAGTAGCTCAGGTTCCAGCACCTTCCTTTTTTAAAGAAATTAAAATTGTTCAGTTAGAATTAAATTTAGTGAAAATAGACGATAGTCGGTTCCGCATGAAGGATACAGAACTAGAAATTACCGATGCAAGGCTGAAAACCTTTTATACATACCTTGTCAAAACCAAGTACATTAACGCTTCAAGGAAAATTAGAGAGTACTGGCGTGGAAAGTTTAACAATATGCAAATTAATGGTTGGATATTGGCTAGTACCAAATTTTTAGACGGCTATTCGAAGTCACTGCAATATGCAATCTTCCACAAAGCATTGTTGACAAGATCAAGAGAACACAATTTTAATTTAACTAAGCCAGAATTCTGCAAATTTTGTTCAGTTGTAATGCAACAAAACATTAGAGAGGACATAGTACACGTTTTTGTTGACTGTCCCAGAGCTGAACAAATTTTTGGCTTAATTGAACCATTGTTAACTAGGTTCAACGGCAATTTTGACATTAACTTGAACACTATAATTTTTGGGTTTTCATTTGGCAATCAAGTCAGCCAAGCACCAAACTTGATGCTAGGAATAGCTAAAAGAACTATATGGATTAGCAGAAAATATTTTGAGGACAAAAATGAAATTTTAAAGCAATTTTAATTTTCGATTAAAGTGTTGTCTGCGAAGGGCTGCACTAGTTTTGCCCAGAGCCGACTTTCATCAATTATATGGCCAGACTGCTAGAGATAGGGGGCATTACATTGAGCTAGTTTGAAGAAAAATCAGTGCGATTTAAGCTTACGATGCAATACAAAACGCTGCAAAATGTTTAAATAAAAAAATATATATATGTGCGTATATATATATGTATGTATATATATATATATATATATGTATATAATATATATATATAAGACAAAAAGGTATATAATTTTACTAAACATAAATCAATCTTATTTGCTTTTATTTCCTTCTTTATGTGTATTTCATTTATTTAATTGGAGTTACTAATTTGTTTATTTTTGCCATGGAATGCAGTTACTTGCTAAATTTAGTTTCTGTTTGTTTATATTTCAGTTTTTCTTTTTTGCTGGAATCAAAAGTGGACCTCAGGATCATGACAGCGCTGGTTAGAACAAAACCGGAAACTTTCTCTAAATGCCATGCTCCTGATTTAAATGATCCCAGTGATTCCAACATGCCCTCTACTTTAGAACTAACGCTGCAATTACATATAATGTGTAGCATTTCCTATATGTACTGTATGTAGTACTTGTTGTCAATAAACTTTACCGGAGGAAAAACAGAATGTGTTCTGCACAAATATACCCAGGGACGCTTTTCTAGTTGCCCCGATTACTGCTTCCTACCTAAAGTAATCGCTGGACAAATTTGGGAAAAGTTCGGCTAGCAAGCGAAATCTAGTAAGTTTTTACGCATTTTAGACAGCTGCCCAATGTTCGCGATTATTTTTTATCTTGTTGCAAAACCACCACATTTCTGCTCTGATGATGTACAGATCTTGCTAACGTATATAAACCTACTGTGGAGCTGCAGCATCAATCGTATGGGTTACATCTAGCTCATGAATAAGGAAACTACACTACAATTAACTGAAAGTTTAAGCTGTCAAAATGTAGGGTTCTGTTAGTCTAGTGAATAAGACTCTCGCATTGCATGCGTTTGGTCCTGGTTTCAATTCCCAGCAGAACTGCATTTTAATTTTTAACAAGTCTATTTATCTCCCCTACGCTATGTGTGTCTGGCCGGCAGGGGAAGCGGGCCAGTTTGATACGTGAAGGGTCTTCGTAGTGTAGTGGCTAAGTTTGTCGCCTACCTCACGCCAGATGCGTTGTTCAATTCCTGATTGCAACGTCTAAACAACCTTTTCCTTTTCCTCGTTGTCTCCCTTTTGAGTTTGTATTGCTTTGTGTTTGGTTTGTTTTCCTCGTTCCTTATGTACAAGTTCCATTATCTGTTATTGCTTATTTTAGATTCCCCCAGAAGAACTAGAATTCTAAGTTTCAAATCATCTAATCAGCTGAGCATTTCACAGTCGTATACAATTCTGCAACCAGTATATTTACAACAAACAATCGTGTGTTACAAATTGCGTAAATAAGTAAAAGCTTTGTTATCTTAGTTTCAACTGCACAATTCAGTGGATAAATTTCATTAACACTCCAAAAGACACACTCAAATCGGACACTTCAGTCTACAAATTTTGGCCGCAAGATTCCTACAGCTCGAAAGAGACAACAAATATAAGCTGACACTGAGTTAACTGAATAAAACTGAGCTAAAACATTCCGGTCAGTTAATTTATATATTTATTTTTCCATACCAATACATGCATGTGCTTCATTAGCTAAATCTTGGCTTAATTTGCGCACATTAGGTGTCGTGTACGCACAAGAATAAAGCAGGGAAGGGGGGAGGAGCATTGGTGAAAGGTGGGGGGGGTGGGGGCAGCCCCCCAAGCCTTTTTTCAACCCTCCTCCAAAACTTTTTTGGGGGGACGTCCCCCCCTCCAACTGGGAGGGGGGAAGTCGGCGCCCTTTAGGGGGTCCTGCGGAAGGGTTGCAACCCAATTGGGGGCATAGGTGTACCTGGGGAAAGGGTGGGGGAACCACTCCCCCCAAATGGAAAAGTGCTGACCCCACCCTCGAAATTTTGTAGGCAGACCCCACCCCCAAATGGCCAAATCCCAGACCCCACCCACCCAATTTTGCCTGACCCCACCCTCAAAGTTTTGAAAATTTTGCCTCAAAATTAGAAATTCGAAATTGTTTGGAAAAATTCGAAATTTTTGCAAAAAATCCAAGTTTTTCGAAGAAATGAGCAAAAATGAAGAAATATTGTTGATTTTCAGTTGGAACTAACTCTTTTTTAGCAAATTTACGAATTTTTTCTAAATTTTTGACCAAAAAATTTTTTACCCCCCAAATTCTATTTTTCCGGACCCCACCCCACCTCAAAACGGCTGACCGCACCCATCCTAATATCGGCTACCCCCTCCCCCAACGTTTTCTCAAGGTACACCTATGGTTGGGGGCATAGGTGTGGCTGTGCAAAAAAACTGGGGGGGGTTCCGTCTTTTGGCCAATTTTTGGCCAAAAATCAGAGGGGGGGGGGTGTAGCAAAAATTTGAAAATCTTGGGAGGGTCGCCAAAATTTGTCAATTTGTTGGGGGTTCCCCCCACCCCCCCTCCCCCTAACACACCTATGGTTGGGGGGTCTCCATAAGGCCCCCCAGAAAAGGTTGGGGGCATAGGTGCGGCTGGCAAGAAATCGGGGGGGAGGGTTCCGACGGAGCATGGGGAGACCCCCCTAAATTTTCGATTTTATGCCATTTTGGCCACATTTTGGCCAAAAATCTTGGGGGGGGTAGCAAAAATCCGAAAATCTGGGGAGGGTCGCCAAATTTGTCATTTTGGTGGGCCGCCCCTAAAAAAAGTTGGGGGCGGAGCCGGGCTTATTCTAGGGATTCTTCCTTGGGGGGCATTCAAAACGGCTGAAAATGCGATTTTTTGCATGAAAAGAGAAAAAATTTTTGTGGGAGGGATGGGGTGGGGGAATAGGTGTAACGGAGATTTGGGGGTGGGGGGTTCCCCCCGACATTTTCTGGGGGGGGGGTGCTCTGCAGACCTCCAACCCTCTCGCAAAAAACCTAACTTTTGACAACTCCTGAGATAGTACGCCTGGGCCCAGAAGAGTCACCCAGGGCCAAAAACGGTAACTTTCGACCCCCCCTCGGAGAAGCCAAAGATGGCGATTTTTCCACCTATTTTCCGCAAAATCTGCCCAAACTTTGACAACTTGTTTTTGTTTTCGTCGGCGTTTCTTGTGATGTATCACATGCCAGGAAGTCAAAATAAAATGTGACCTCCAAATCTTATGAATTTTGGGAAGGGGGTGGAGGGGAGCCCCCCTTGGCCTCAGAGCTGTGGCGTATACCCCGGGACATGTGATACACCAAATAGAAACGACGTCGAAACCAGAAACAAACTGTCAAAGTTTGGGCAGTTTAGTGGAAAATTGGTGGATAAATCGCCATTTTTGATTTCTCTGAAGGAGGGGGGGTTGGCGAAAGTCAACATTTTTGGCCCTGGCAGGGCTGCCGCGGTTCCTCTTTTTCCTTTGTTTTTCTTTTTTTCGAGGTCGTCCTTTTTTCCTTTTTTCTACAAAATTTCCTTTTATTTCCTTTTTTTCCTAAAATTTTCAGGAAATTGTCAAAAATGTGCCTAAAATTTAATCTTACGGTGGTAATTTTCAAAACTACAAATGGCCAAATCCCAGACCCCACCCACCCCCAGCACACCTATGGTTCGGGGCGTACTCCCCATCATATTTTGGGGGTCGGCCAAAATTTTCGAAGTTTGCCCCCCCCCAACCAAAATTTCCGGTGAAACTATGTTTGGGGGTCAAACAAGGGTTCCCCCAAAATTGGGGGAGGGGGGCCCCCACATCAAATCCCCGTTACACCTGCATATATATGGTCTACCTCCAAAATTTCGAGGAGGGGGAAGTCGGCACTTTTCCATTTGGGGAGGGGTCCCACAACCCCCCGCCGGTATGCTTTGGAAGGAGAGTTTGAGGGGGAGGGGTACCCCCTCGTTGCTTTTCCTCTGACCCCTCTGTCTTCTTCTGGTATGTTTCCCCGAACTCTTTATCGATGTGGGAGGGGGCACCCCCCCCCGGGTATTTCTCCTGGAGGGGAGGGGAACGCCTCGCGGGTTTTTTCCTGCTGCCATGGCAGTCGTTAGGTGTACCGGCCGGGGGCACCCCTCCCCCCAAAATGACAAGAGCCGACCCCGCCCGCGAAATTTTGAGTGCAGACCCCACCCCCAAATGGGCCAATACCAGACCCCACCCACCACCCTGCACACCTATGGTTCGGGGGTACTCCCCATCACATTTTGGAGGTCAGCCAAAATTTCCGAGTTTGCCACCCCCCAACCAAAATTTCTGGTGAAACTATGTTTGGGGGTCTAACAAGGACTCCCCCAAAATTGGGGGAGGGGAGCCCCCACATCAAATCCCCCGTTACAAAGTTTTAAGCTGGCGAAGAATGGACTCATCTATTTAAAACGTCAAAGAGCTCTAAAATTTTCTAATGAGATTTCGCAGAGCACCTCTGACGAGGGTGCGAAATCTCATTAGAAAAGTTCAGAGCACATTGGCGTTTTAACTCACACACGCACACACACGCACACACACACACACCTATGCTGCCCAAATCCATGGAATTATCCCTTGAAATATGTTCCGCAAAAATTATCAGATTAGAATTAGCACTTTGCTTATAGTCTTCAAAATTTCTAATGAGAATTCGCACCATGAAACAAAAGGCTCGGCTATTTCTCATTAGAAACTACGG
>JASAND010017839.1:0-10514 GCA_030248195.1 Trissonchulus latispiculum
TACGTATATACCAGGTAGTGATGGGCACCGGATATTTTTTCATATCCGGATATCCGGTTATCCGCCTATTCCAAAGTCAAGTTCTAGAAAATTTTTTGTTTTGAAGTGAAAATTTCAATTTTTCTGTCAATTTTTTGGTACCCTGTGAGTTTCTATCATACAACCAAACCACAACACTTGGTTTCAAAAATATTTTTAGAGAAAGTTATGAAAAATGTTTGAAAATTTTTGAAATTTTTACCAAAAATTTGTTAGTTTTTCATTACTTTGTCTGAAATGTATATATATACACGGATATCCATCCGGATCTTTTTCTCAAATCGGAATTATCCGGATATAAAAATTATCCTGATATCCAGTGCCCATCACTAATACCAGGTACGTATTATATATATATACACCCTAATTTCTAGGCGGACCGCGCAGTGCGCAAGCACAAGCAGAGGTACCACGCAACGCGAGAGAAACGAGCTCTGCCCATAATGCTGAAATTATGTCGAGAAACTAGGCTTATATATCCGTACTATAGTTTTCAGCAAAATTGGCAAAAAATTTTTCAACCCCTTGGTCCTCTTGCTAACATAAGGGGGGGATACTACAGGTTTGCCCCGACATTGTCTCATTGGCATACTTTTTGGCACAAATATGGAGTCGGGCGTGGTCAAAAAATATCGGGTACGTACTCAGATCTTAACCGCCCTTCAGCCTTGTGCAGCCTTAGCTTTTCTGTGACCGATTCCCCCACCCTATTTTCACTACTGCCAACAAATATATAATTGATTAAAAATTTCTGCTGACTGTTAGGCCTTAGCTTCAAGGTTGCCATTTGGCATATATAGTGGTCTGCCAAATGTGTCTCCATCTGCAGAAAATACTAGGCGGCTGTATCTTATCTGCATGTGAGAGAATTGATGTTCAAAGATAGTTTCGCCAAAAATTAAAATATTTTTCTAACGAAAAGGAAATTTAAATTTTGGTGGAAGCTATAAGGCTGTATATTATAATTTGGCATTTATATATATATATATTTTTAGGGTAAATTTTGCAAAAATTTTGAAAAAGTCCAAATGTTTGGCTTAAAGTTTTTATTATTGCGAGAAATACACGGTTTTACCTGTATTATGGACTTTCTGACTCAATATTGACCTTATTTTGGACATAGAAACATGTTGGCAAACAAGTTTGCGAGTTTAAAACTACTGTCTAACTGGCTTATTTTTAGGCAAAAATTTATGCGGGGCTTCATGGCCCCCCCATCGATGGGGGGGAGCTGACCCAAAATGGGGGTGCATATTTTGGAAAAAATTTTAGAATTTTTGCGGGTTTTCGTGTAAAAATGTGTAAAAATCGCTGAAAAATGACTAATTTTAAGTGGTTTTTAGGCTAAAATACTGAAAATTTCGTTAAAATTTTTTGAAAATTTAGGGTAAAAATGGTAAAATTTGGCAAGTTTTGGGGGGGTCGGGGGGGGGGGGCGAATTTATGGGGGGGGCATTTCTTGGGGCTTCCTCGGTAGGGGGGGGGGTCGCGATATACAAGTAGGGAAAATGCTCCTTGCAGTCGCATGAAAAATACAATATGAGCCGGAAGGACAGCATTCAATTCGGGAAAAGACAAGATTTAAAATGTATAATATGAGCCAGCATTTACTTATGTAAAGGACAAGATTTAAAAGTTTAATATGAGCAGCTCCCTTTCTCGGGCTCATATTGACGCCTTGGGAACGATGTTATGTACGCAACTTAATCGATGCCAACGTATAAAATCAGAGTAAGTGTAAAAAATAGACATTGCTCAGAGCCGCCCCCCAGGAGCCTGCATAGAGTAGCTTAACATGCTACTTAGACTATTGATAATATCACACTATATATTTACGTAATTACGTATTATATATTTACGCAACCATAATCTGGGGTATTTTTACACAACGCACTTTTCAGCAAGTCCTTTTTGTCATTGCAGCCAGCACATACCATTAGCTAGCTGTCATACCATTAGCTTCTGTCACAGATCTGGTGTATTCAATAAAGTATATGTCTGACTGAATGCTCTGTCAGAATCATATGAGCAAAACACGACGAAGATAGAGAGAAACCACTCCCTGTGGGCTGTCCGTGCGGCGTCAATATGAGCCCGAGAAAGGGAGCTGCTCATATTAAACTTTTAAATCTTGTCCTTTACATAAGTAAATGCTGGCTCATATTATACATTTTAAATCTTGTCTTTTCCCGAATTGAATGCTGTCCTTCCGGCTCATATTGTATTTTTCATGCGACTGCAAGGAGCATTTTCCCTACTTGTCCTATTTCATTTTTGGGAATGAGGGAATGTGTAATGTGTTAATATGGTTTATTGACCATAACATTAACGCATACTGTTAAAGTAAATGCTACCCCAGCAACTTGAACCAGGAACTGGTTCACGGTTGAACCAGTTGAACCAGACCAGATATGGCGTCGACAATATGCTCATCGTGTTCAGCGACCCCGATTTACTATATAAGGGCAAGCTTTCAGGCAGTTTCAACTTGTCTATTTCAAGTTACAGAGCGTGCTGCGGCTACAGCGCCGCAGCGCAGCACGATAGCAGCACCGCACAGCGACGAGGATACTCTCATCGTGTTCAGCGACCCCGATTTACTATATAAGGGCAAGCTTTCAGGCAGTTTCAACTTATCTATTGCTAGTTACAGAGCGTGCTGCACCTGCAGCGCCGCAGCGCAGCACGATAGCAGCACCGAACAGCGACGAGGATACTATCATCGTGTTCAGCGACCCCGATTTACTATATAAGGGCAAGCTTTCAGGCAGTTTCAACTTGTCTATTTCAAGTTACAGAGCGTGCTGCACGGTGCTGCAACCTGCAGCTCCGCAGCGCAGCACGATAGCAGCGCCGAACAGCGACGAGGATACTCTCATCGTGTTCAGCGACCCCGATTTACTATATAAGGCCAAGCTGTCAGGCAGTTTCAACTTGTCTATTTCAAGTTACAGAGCGTGCTGTGGCTGCAGCGCCGCAGCGCAGCACGATAGCTGCACCGCACAGCGACGAGGATACTCTCATCGTGTTCAGCGACCCCGATTTACTATATAAGGGCAAGCTTTCAGGCAGTTTCAACTTATCTATTGCTAGTTACAGAGCGTGCTGCACCTGCAGCGCCGCAGCGCAGCACGATAGCAGCACCGCACAGCGACGAGGATACTATCATCGTGTTCAGCGACCCCGATTTACTATATAAGGGCAAGCTTTCAGGCAGTTTCAACTTGTCTATTTCAAGTTACAGAGCGTGCTGTAGCTGCAGCGCCGCAGCGCAGCACGATAGCTGCACCGCACAGCGACGAGGATACTCTCATCGTGTTCAGCGACCCCGATTTACTATATAAGGGCAAGCTTTCAGGCAGTTTCAACTTGTCTATTTCAAGTTACAGAGCGTGCTGCAGCGCCGCAGCGCAGCACGATAGCAGCACCGCACAGCGACGAGGATACTCTCATCGTGTTCAGCGACCCCGATTTACTATATAAGGGCAAGCTTTCAGGCAGTTTCAACTTGTCTATTTCAAGTTACAGGGCGTGCTGTACGGTGCTGCACCTGCAGCGCCGCAGCGCAGCACGATAGCAGCACCGCACAGCGACGAGGATACTCTCATCGTGTTCAGCGACCCCGATTTACTATATAAGGGCAAGCTTTCAGGCAGTTTCAACTTATCTATTGCTAGTTACAGAGCGTGCTGCACCTGCAGCGCCGCAGCGCAGCACGATAGCAGCACCGAACAGCGACGAGGATACTATCATCGTGTTCAGCGACCCCGATTTACTATATAAGGGCAAGCTTTCAGGCAGTTTCAACTTGTCTATTTCAAGTTACAGAGCGTGCTGCACGGTGCTGCAACCTGCAGCTCCGCAGCGCAGCACGATAGCAGCGCCGAACAGCGACGAGGATACTCTCATCGTGTTCAGCGACCCCGATTTACTATATAAGGCCAAGCTGTCAGGCAGTTTCAACTTGTCTATTTCAAGTTACAGAGCGTGCTGTGGCTGCAGCGCCGCAGCGCAGCACGATAGCTGCACCGCACAGCGACGAGGATACTCTCATCGTGTTCAGCGACCCCGATTTACTATATAAGGGCAAGCTTTCAGGCAGTTTCAACTTATCTATTGCTAGTTACAGAGCGTGCTGCACCTGCAGCGCCGCAGCGCAGCACGATAGCAGCACCGCACAGCGACGAGGATACTATCATCGTGTTCAGCGACCCCGATTTACTATATAAGGGCAAGCTTTCAGGCAGTTTCAACTTGTCTATTTCAAGTTACAGAGCGTGCTGTAGCTGCAGCGCCGCAGCGCAGCACGATAGCTGCACCGCACAGCGGCGAGGATACTCTCATCGTGTTCAGCGACCCCGATTTACTATATAAGGGCAAGCTTTCAGGCAGTTTCAACTTATCTATTTCAAGTTACAGAGCGTGCTGTACGGTGCTGCACCTGCAGCGCCGCAGCGCAGCACGATAGCAGCGCCGCACAGCGACGAGGATACTCTCATCGTGTTCAGCGACCCCGATTTACTATATAAGGCCAAGCTGTCAGGCAGTTTCAACTTGTCCATTTCAAGTTACAGGGCGTGCTGTACGGTGCTGCACCTGCAGCGCCGCAGCGCAGCACGATAGCAGCGTCGCACAGCGACGAGGATACTCTCATCGTGTTCAGCGACCCCGATTTACTATATAAGGGCAAGCTTTCAGGCAGTTACAACTTGTCTATTGCAATTTACAGGGCGTGCTGTACGGTGCTGCACCTGCAGCGTCGCTGCGGCTGCCGCATCGCAGTGCAGCGCAATAGCGGCACCACACGGAGAAGCAAACATGCCTATCGTGTTCAGCGACCCCGATTTACTATATATGGCTGCTCCAGAAAGGCCAAAAATAGTCGTTTTTAGCTGTTTTTGGGGACTTTTCCCCACTTTGACCCTGGGCGAGGAACCACGGGCGCCATGCAGCCCGAGGGTCACATCCGTCGGTTTCGGCGATATGCTCATCGTTTTCAGCGACCCCGATTTACTATATATGCGCACCACCAAATGGCCGAAAAACGCCATTTTAGACGACTTTTTGACAATTTTCTGTGTTGGGGCCTCGAAAAATTTCTAAGTCCAAACGCTTCGCAACCCCATGTTTGACAGTCTGTAGAAACCGCTAGGAGCCGAATTGGGCCAAAATAATCAATAGTGAACAGGTTCATGGTTTTGTTAACAAGATAATAATAGGTAAAGGTTACCACCATAAGGCATGTGAAAAATCAGTGTGCTAGAAAATGTACCAAAAGCGTAAAGGAGAAACATTAGAGAAAAAAAAAAACCCCACTTAGAAAGTAGGTCTGAAAAGTGAAAATTTTCAAAGTTCATTTTTTCCGGGCAAGTTTGGTATCATTCGAAAGCTCTTGGCCTGGAGATTTCAAAAATGTAAATATTAGCTCTCAATTCCTTACCGTTAATTAGTTATGCCTAATTAAGCATTTTGAAAACACGCAATGTACCTTTTTGGCTCATATTATGGGGCGCTCTCCGAGCTGCCCCATGATATATAAGGGGGGAAAAAAATGAGGGGGCGAAAATAAAAGTGTCATGAAATCATCGCGGTTTAATGTTTTTGAAGTAGCAAAATGCACAGTAGAAGCCATCAATTTCCAGCTTGTAGGAAAAAGTCAGCTGCAGTCATAAGGAGATCATGCGATTGTGTACTAGACAAAAACTAAACAGACTTTATCTAACTGTATGTTTTGTAAAGACAAAGAAAGAACCTATTCCTATACCACTGAATTTTGAACCAAGATAAAACTTACTTGTCTTCACTCTTGCGCTCAACGCGAAATAAATTTTGTCAATAGAAAATTTAAACGTGAACATGGCGCTGTGAATCGATCTCTGGTTATTGCGGCGACTGACTAACGTCTTAACCACTATGCTTTTACAACTCTTTCTCATTCAGCTCCCAACAGATTAATTTTCGGTGTCTTGACTTAAATAAGGGTATAGGACTAATTCAAATTAACTGAGGGCAAAGCTTAAGTTTCAAGCGTAGAAACAGTAGTTTGGCTTTTGCCAATGCGCAACTACTAAGCTCAATCGGGTTCAATGTTTATGCATGGACCTCGTCTAATCAATAATGTCTGCGGAGCATTCCAGAAACAAATAACGCCAGGGCGTATTGCTAAATTTTGAAAGATTTATGTGATAAAATTGAATAAAACCTCAGAAACCAGTTTAGATCGGATTCTTCTGTAAGGGTACAGGTTTACTGTGACCGATCTTTGCTGACTCTAAAAAATAAACACACTAGCCCATGTGTTGAAGATAGGAGAAGCTGAAGACAATAACAACACCGTACATGCGTTACATGCTATAACACCGGGGAATATATTCCGCTCCAGCGGAATAAAAATCTGAGAGGGGGTAACGTTGGTTGAAAATTTTTCCCATAGGTGTACCAGGCTGCAGTTTGTCCCAGGTGAGACCCCTCCCCCACGAGAAGGCATTTTAACGCTTTTTTCGTCAATACAAGGCTTTTTTATCGTTTTAGGCGTTTTTACACGCTTTTAAAGCGATTTTAAGCCAAAATTTGAGAAAAATCCTTTGGCAAAATTTAGCTAAATTTTTGGCCCCCGAAAAGTGCTGGGGGTGGGGGGGGCATAGTTTCCCTGGAACTTTGGGTCTGGGGGCATACATGTATGTGTAACGGGGATTTGGGGTGGGGGGCCCTCCCCCGCAATTTTGGGGGGCCCCCTTTTTAGACCCCCCCAAACATAGATGTGTTAGGGAGGGGGCACACGAAGCCCAATTTTAGAAAACAATTGGAAAAAAGTTTCTAATTTTTTTCCAAAAACTTTCCAGCAGTTAACTGAACATTATTTCTAATTGTTTTCTAAAAAATATCTATTTGTTTTCTAATTATTTTCTGTTAAATGTTTTCTAACTGAGGCCCACTTTCTAATTGTTTTCTAATTAATTTCTTACCGTTTTCTAGCAAGTTTCTTAATGTTTTCTCATTGTTTTCCCTAAAAAAAGGACATTTTCTATATTATTTCTAATTGTTTTCTAAACTACTTCTATTATTTTCTCAATATTTTCTCACTATTTTCTAGCTTCCTTCCACAACATTTTCTTAATGTTTTCTGATTTTTTCTGACTTTTCCTTTACTTTTTCAGGTCTTCCTTGCTAAACAAACATTCATTGAGTAATATTTAGAATATTTAACGAATATATAATACTCACCATATTACAATCAGTTTTCGAAAGTCGAAGCGTGTGTTGTGTACGTACGTGCGTTTTTTTCAAAAATAAAAATTTAAAAGTGAAGACTGTGGGGCCTGGGGAGAAGCTGAGAAAAGTTCGTAAATGTCAGGAAAACTCTCAATGGAAACACTCAAAACTTTGATTCCAGCAGCCAGTAAAAATCTAAAACATAATTTAGCAAACTATATAGCAAGCAAGAAAAATCTTTAAAATTATGGTTTGGCAACATTTACAAAATTTATATATATATATATATATACAAGTAACAAAAATGCTCCGCACAAAAGAGGATAATATGTGTGTGTTGGCTGTATCGTATATATATCCTTTAAATTCCGGTTGAAGAAGTAAAGACAAAAGTTTCATGGGCACGTGACGTTATTTGGCACAGCAAATATTGGTGGATGGTTCCATGTCAAAAGTTGCTCAGCTCACTTAGGGCTTTCATTTGATACCAAATTTGACCACTTTTGAAAACTTTCATTTTTGACCGAAAATCGCCTAAGTCCCCACCCCACCCCACCACAGCACTCTACAGCCACTTTGAGCATGCAGTTCTATGACAAAAGTTGCTCAGCTCGCTTAGGGCTTTCATTTGGTACCAAATTTGACCACTTTTGAAAACTTTCATTTTTGACCGAAAATCGCCTAAGTCCCCACCCCACCCCACCACAGCACTCTACAGCCACTTTGAGCATGCAGTTCTATGACAAAAGTTGCTCAGCTCGCTTAGGGCTTTCATTTGGTACCAAATTTGACCACTTTTGAAAACTTTCATTTTTGACCGAAAATCGCCTAAGTCCCCGCCCCCCACCCCACCACAGCACAGCACCCTACAGCCACTTTGAGCATGCAGTTCTATGACAAAAAAGTTGCTCAGCTCGCTTAGGGCTTTCATTTGGTACCAAATTCGACCACTTTTGAAAAATTTTATTTTCGACCACTTGACCCGCCACCCGACTGACCCTTCAAACGGCAAAGTGGAACCAGCCCAGCAAAATAGGTACGTCGGACGGCAAAACGGATTCCGGGAATGAGCTGGGCACACCAGAAAACCCCTATAGACAAAGTTTTGAGAGGCCAGGTAGAGCCTACTATGGACCTCCAGGAAGCGGTTTCCGACATGACCCTCCAGACGGCAAAGTGGAACCAGCACAGCAAGATGGATGAGTCCTACGGCAAAAAGGACACCGGGAATGAGCTGGGCGCACCAGAAAACCCCTATAGACAAAGTTTTGAGAGGCCAGGTAAAGCCTACTATGGACCTCCAGGAAGCGGTTTCCGACTTGACCCTCCCGACGGCAAAGTGGAACCAGCCCAGCAAGATGGGTGGGTCTGACGGTAAAACTGACTGCGGGAATCGATTCTCCGTGCCAGAAAACCATTGTATGGAAGATTTGAGCGTTCAAAGTTAAATAGATAGCGAGAAATTTCGATTTTTCATTTTTCGAATTTTCGCCATCTTTGACGAGCCACTGTGGCCGCTAGGGAAGTGATAGAGAAACGCAACCTGGACTCGTTAGTTAGTTCAATATATGTGGTTTCTGAATATAAAAAGAAATCAGCTCCAGCTCGTAACGTTCGACCAGAGCGACGACCACAAAATGGTCACTTTTCGCTATGAGCCGACTTTGCGGCGCCACTGCGGCGCTGTGGCGCAGCTGCGGCGCAAAAAAAGTTGTGATTCTTAAATTCTTTAGAGGGTACTACTAGACCCCATAGCCCTTTAGGTTGGCCCACCGCTGCAGATCACGTGAAAGCGGCGAACATTATGTACAATACAACCATCAAATAGGAGAAACCGGAAAAAAAAACATCGCCGCCATAACCGGTCCGGGGCGCAACTTTTTAACGGCAAGTGATACGGGGCTGAAACTTCACAGACATACTAAACTCGATGTGCTCTACAATTTGCGCATGAAATCTGCGCAGGATCTGCGCAGGATTTTGCGCAGCTTCTGCGCAGCTTATTTTACACTGTCTCCAGCCACTTTTCACACATATTATAGGGGTCGCTGCCGCGACCCCTATGATATATAAATAAAAGCAGATATAAAGGCTTCGGATACACGGTAATAAATACAGAAACCAAAGCAATCAGTACAACGCCCAGATCAAGAAACATGAATTTAAAAAGCGGGGGTCTGTGGTCGGCAACCCCTAGCAAAAGGTTACAGGAAAATTCAAGCTAGAAATTAAATTTTTCTTAGCAGCATAGGTGTAACGGGGATTTGGGGTGGGGGGACCCTCCCCCTGAATTTTGGGGGGGCCCCTTTTTAGACCCCCCCCCCAAACCGCCACGACCCCCCCAAACCTCCCCCAAAAAAATTTTTCAATTTTTATGCCAAAAATCGCATTTTCAGCCATTGCTAATGCCGAAAAACATGAAAGCATTAAGTAATTTTGACATTAGACAGTGTTTTTAAACTCGAAAACTTGACAGCCAACATGTTTCAGAGTCCAGAATAAGGTCAATGTTGAGTTTAGAAGTCCATAAAACCGTTATAAACGTGTATTTCTCGCGATAATAAACACGTTAAGCCAAAAATTTGGAGTTTTGAAACGTTTTGCGAAATTTACCCTAAAAATGCCCAAATTTTGGCCATTAGGCGCGACTCCCCCCCCCCCCCCCCGTTGGGGGGGGGGCGGCCCCCAAAAATTTCTGGGGGGGTTTGAAAAATGGTTTCCCCCCAATTACACCTATGGTTAGCAGTTATAATTAGCAAAGGTCTTTAAATATTCTCTTGTACAATTTCGTGTCTTAACTGGTTAAGTGTGTAAGTATATCCACGACTCTACACAAGGAATGCTTATACAACTTCACAGAACACTATAGTGCGTGTGGTTACTGCGTATGAGTGTATGTATGTGTACGCAGATACTTCATTAGATTTGTTAGGAAAATACCTAGTTGACGCTAAAAATGCTAAAAGAATTTCAATGCGTAAGCTTTCACTAAGTATTCCATTACCTTGGACAAAACTGAACTGCTCGTCTACGTATATGTGGTAAGCAAAACTGCACATGTTGGCAAATGTGCACATTTACCAGTCATTTTGCCACAAACTGCACTTTCTCCAGCTGAAGGCTGGATCAAACTGTTCTAGCAGCGGCAAGTGTGCAGCTTTTGCCAATTTTCATTGGCAAAACACACTTTTGAGCGTCTCAGTGAGTTTTGCCAATTTACCGTTGGCAAAACTGAGGTGGACGTATTAAAACAACGCTGATTG
>JASAND010017840.1:0-32741 GCA_030248195.1 Trissonchulus latispiculum
AATTCATATAATTTCGGAATAAGTGTAATTAGCTAATACTAATTAAAAGTCGAATTGACTAATGTAAGTTCAATTGTAACCGCTAACAAGCCAATCTGTAAAAAATTGTAGTGTAAGCATGTAGTAGACCTGATCAATTCAGAAATAAAGTTTCATTTCTATTTTAAAGATTGGAAAAGATTCTTTTAAAGTAAAAAACTTAAGAAATTAAAAATTATAGCCGATTTGCAACTAAGCTGGTTTTAAAATGTGCGGTTCTGAAGAAACAGACAGCAACTAAAGCGAAGAACTGAAGCTGAAGGTACAAGCTACTAGAAAAGTCAAGCTAAGAATACATGCTTTATGCAAAAGCTGATATGCGCAACCGAAGTAATCAACCCGTTTCTTGCATAGAATGATTTGCTTTTTACCCCCTAAATTATCAGAAAATTTGCAAAAGTAAATAGTGGCTGCTTCTCAATTCGACCATTAATTAATAACGCTTACATCACATCGTGAAAAGGGATACATAATGATCGATACGAATTTTTGAGCTTCAAAACTAAATTACGTTTAGTGCACACAGACTGATTTACAGTGCATAACCCGAATTCTAGAGGCTAAAACCCGATTGCATTTTGATTCGTGAAAGGTTATAAGTTAATTCCGTCAAACGAGAGAAGCTATACAGGCAACGTTGAAAATGATAGTGTTCCTGTTTGAGACAAGTTTCAAAATTGATAAATAAGAATTTTTCGCCAATGAGCAGGAAGACTGAATTATTCCGAAATAAATGTCAGAACAAAACTGACAATTTCGGAAGTAAAATCAGACTAGCTTAAACAAAGCTTTTTGATGGTGTTTCAATACGATTAGAAAATTGAAAATCATAGCATAGAAGCTATATTGTTTTAGGTTTCACTTTTCCTAATATTTAATAATTCCTAATAATTAAATTAGTTAATAAATGTTGTGGCAGGTTGAGTAAAAAAATTTATCGTAATAAAACTGGTAGAGTACCGGCTTTCGTTATTTGCGAAAACCATTTGCAGCAGTCTTCTTTAAATATGTCGGTGGAAGCCGACGAAAAGTTTCAAAATCTTTAAACGTCCATAACTTCTTATTTTGAAATTTCACTTAGGGTTTTTTGCCATAAAGGTCGCGAATCCTCAATTGTCATTCTGTTTGTTGATATTTAGTACTGCTTTTGCTGCCAGCAATCACTAAATGCAGCCCTTGATAAAATAAATAACAGAACAAATTGGGAAGCAGAATTAATATCAAGTTCAAAGGTAAAATTTCTCGGTAGATGGAAATTTAATGTTATAACTTTAAACTAAAGACTCTTTAACTGATAAATAAACTTTGAAATTTTCCGCTCATTTCAGCTTAATGACGTACAACAAAAAGGCAAGCTACTGTGGTTTGTAGAAAACCGACGTCAGATGGTTTCGGTTGAACTTTAAAGCTAAAAGATACACCGGAAAAAGCAACTTCTGTTACTTAGGGCATTAAGGCTTAACACTATCTCAGCTTATGCGGATGAAGAAACTTTTCACAGACAGTTAGTATTTTTAAACCTGCAAACGAGATTCAATTTCAAAGTTGCCTAAATCTCCAGACACTAGGATATGTGCAAAAACCGACAAAAATACACTTAGTTAAGCATCCTTTCAACTACAAGATTCGAAAGAGCATTTTGTAGAATTTAAAAGCAAATTTCGACAAATGTTGGAGAAGTCAGTTACTGATAAGCTTAACAAAAGCTTTCATTGCTTCTGAATCATGAATCGCTCTTCACATTTAACCTGCATCAAGATTTAAGGATACTTAACCTAGTCTGAATGAATAATTTCTACCAACAGAAGCTGTACTGCCATGAGTACAGAATGGGGGAAGTTGTAATTTACATATTTTGGTCCTGCTTATCAATTAGAAACTATTTGTGAAGTTAAAGTTTGATTGCTGCTCCACGTTTTAATTTAATCTTAAAACACTCAAGTTTAGACTAATAATTCGTTAAGCTGTCGCTTGATGCTCCAAGAAAGCAACACTGATCCTACTAGGCTGATGAATTCCGTTCATTACATGGGTCCGTCAATTTTAAACTGGCAGCAGAATGGACGCATCTACTTAGAAATCGTATTCGTGCTTGCGTTTTTTAATGAGATTGAGCCGTACGCTAGTTTTCAGCACTGCGCATTCTAAATACACTGCGCTTTGCGAAGTTGAGTTTTTAAATAGAATGCGCAGCTGTTAGGACTAATATTGTCAAGTTCTCAATAGAAATAGCAGCTGCTTACATCAAGCTTATATATAGCTTATATAGCTTTTATAGCTTATATAGCTTATAATATATGACCAAAGTACGAATTCTACTTAAAAATGCTAGACAAACTTTTAGAAGATGCGATTTGTAAAAGATTGCGCACTTGTGTTTATTGGTTTTTAATGAGAACAGCGGGACAGAACAAAATTGCAATGGTTAATTCTAATTAGAATAAAAAGGGCAATTGCGAAGTCTTGTTAGAATGAGTCCATTCTGCTGCCAGTTTAAGATTGACGGACCCATAACATGACCTAAACTATTTCACTGTACTAGATTGTAGATTTGTAATAGATGTGGACCTATGGGGGAACGACATTGTGATCTTGAAACACTGAGGTTTTACTTGTAGCTTTTGATAGTTTCCTATTTTACTAGCTTTAATGAGCGGAAGTTATCAGCCTAGTAGGCTCAGTGTTGCTTTCTTGGAGCATCAAGTGACAGCTCAACAAATTATTTGTCTAAACTTGAGTGTTTTAAGATAAAATTAAATCGTGGCGCAGCAATCAAACTTTAACTTCACAAATAGTCCCTAATTGATAATTAGATAGTCCCTAATGTGTAAATTACAAATTTTCTCATTCTCTAATCATGGCAGCACAGTCTCTGTCGGTAGTAATTATTCATTCAGACTAGGTTAAGTATCCTCAAATCTTGATGCAGGTTAAATGTGAAGAGCTATTTCATGATTCAGAATCAAGGAAAGCTTTTGTTAAGTTTATGAGTAACTGACGTCTCCAACTTTTGTCGAAATTTGCTTTTAAATTCTACAAAATGTTCTTTCGAATCTTGTAGCTGAAAGTAACTAAATGCATTTTTGTCGGTTTTTGCACATATCCTAGTGTCTGGAGATTTAGGCAACTTTGAAATTGAATCTCGTTTGTAGATTTAAAAATAATAATAACTGTCTGTGAAAAGTTTCTTCATCCGCATAAGCTGAGATACTGTTAAGCCTTAGTGCCCTACGTAACAGAAGTTGCTTTTGCCGGTGTATCTTTTAGCTTTCAAGTTCAACTGAAACCATCAGACGTCGGTTTTCTACAAACCACAGTAGCTTGCCTTTTTGTGGTACGTCATTTAGCTGAAATGAGCGGAAAATTTCAAAGTTTATTTATCAGTTAAACAGTCTTTAGTTTAAAGTTATAACATTAAATTTCCATCTACCGTGAAATTTTACCTTTGAATTTGTTATTAATTCTGCTTCCCAGTTTGTTCTGTTGTTTATTTTATCAAGGGCTGCATTTAGTGATTGCTGGCAGCAAAAGCAGTACTAAATTTCAACAAACAGAATGGCAATTGAGGATTTGTTTCCTAAATATTAGGAAACGTGAAATCTAAAACAATATAGCTTCTATGCTTGATTTTCAATTTTCTAATCTTATTGAAACACCATCAAAAAGCTTTGTTTAAGCTAGTCTGATTTTACTTCTGCAATTATCAGTTTTGTTCTGTTATTTATTTCGAAATATTTCAGTTTCCCTGCTCATTGGCGAAAAATTTGACGATTCTGATTTATCAATTTTGAAACTTGTCACAAACAGGAACACTATCATTTTCTAACGTTGCCTGCATTGCTTCTCTCGTTTGACGGGATTAACCTATAACCGTTCACGAACCAAAATGCAATCGGGTTTTAGCCTCTAGAATTCGGGTTATGCACTGTAAATCAGTCTGTGTGCACTAAACGTAATTTAGTTTGAAGCTCAAAAATTCGTATCGATCATTATGTATCCCTTTTCACGATGTGATGTAGGCGTTATTAATTAATGGTCGAATTGAGAAGCAGCCACTATTTACTTTTGCAACTTTTCTGATAATTTAGGTGGTAAAAAGCAAATCATTCTATGCAAGAAACGGGTTGATTACTTCGGTTGCGCATATCAGCTTTTGCATAAAGCATGTATTCTTAGCTTGACTTTTCTAGTAGCTTGTACCTTCAGCTTCAGTTCTTCGCTTTAGCTGCTGTCTGTTTCTTCAGAACCGCACATTTTAAAACCAGCTTAGTTGAAAATTGGCTATAATTTTTAATTTCTTAAGTTTTTACTTTAAAAGAATCTTTTCCAATCTTTAAAGTAGAAATGAAATTTCTCTGAATTGATCAGGTCTACTACATGCTTACACTAAAATTTTTACAGATTGGCTTGCTAGCGGTTACAATTGAACTTACATTAGTCAATTTGACTTTTTAAGTAGTATTAGTTAATTACACTTATTCCGAAATTATATGAATTTAGTTTCGGCCCCTATGTTTGACATGAGTTTGACTCTGCACTACGCAAATATTGTGTTTCCATATCTGGCGAGGTTGGCAATACGAAAGCATTTTTGAAAATTTTAACGGATTACGTTTTAACAAGTTTTAATCGTATTCAATATGAATTGGTTGTACACACTGTCTGCGCAATTCAGTTGCTGTTTAAGTTTTATTGTTCACACTCATAGTTTAGTTTTCCATGTCAGAAATGAATTTTTCTCTAATGACCACGAAATACAATTTGGTTTAGAAAAATAATTATTTGCAACACATCGGTTGTAATCAAATAAAGTTATTCAAAGCAGGTAACGGTTACATTACCCTTATCCTAACAGTAACCATAGCTTAAATAAGATGGTTCTTTAAACAAAAGTTTCCGCCATCGTCTCATAGTGAATTGAATTTAACGTTTGTAGCTAAACTTGGAATTGCAAGTGATTCTTATTAACAGCCCTCAATTAATTACAATTCCGATTGTTGCGGTCTCTGGCTGGTGCTGGAGGAACCTATGTGTTAATCGGAGGCATGCACCGGTTAACGTTGGGTAGCGCTATGCTGGTGGCCGTAACAAGGAAGAATTTGTCGCCCTGCAGATGGCACTGTGGGTCTACTAATTTGTAGCGTGTCTCTCTGCAGACCCATAAAATAAAGCAATTCCAAGTTCAGCTGTGTTTTATAAAATTTTACTTACTTAATCACGGAATATGCTTAGCACAAAGGCAAGTTCATAACGATTTGCTTCACTTATTTTTGAAGTTCCATTGACCACTTTCCATTTGCAATCAATGTCGTTCCCCCAGGCAGTCCCACGTAGGGAAAGGGTCGTTGCCGGATATGAACTTAGAATGCAAAATTTTAGTAAGCTTAGGAAACTCGGATCTGCACGTCAACAATCTCACTGTTTCTGTTGCGAATCAGCATTTGGCCTAACTCTAGAAGGCTACTATTAAGCTACTTCCAACTTTTGCGTAAAAGTATTTCAATAAATTATCCTGTTACCTAAGTGATATTTGTCTGAGATTTTAGAGTAGTTAGTTTAAAATTTTGCTATTTCTAAGTACGGTCCACAGTTTGCGATCCACCATGAGTTCTGGTGTGTTAAGTACTCTACTGAGACGGCTGACTGCAGCAGCCTAGTCTCTGCTAGCTAGATTACTTCACATGCGATTATTGAAACAATTCAGAAAGTTATAAATTAAAGAACAAATTGGGAACTATAAAATGCTAGAATTAACGAAATACAATGAAGCTAGAGCACTCACTAAATATTAGTAACTTAGATCCTCATACGGTTTAAGAAATGTGTTTCTTCTCCAAACTACATTTGATGGTTTAGGTCATAAGGTTGTAGGCTTTGACTCCTAATCCCATGGGTCGGCCAAAAGTTAATTTGCTGTAACTTTATAGCGGCTTTAATTTCATATGCTTATGGCTTGCAGCGCTAAATTTGCAGCACTCCTGCTTGATCAGCTTGCACTTAAAACGTTCGTCTCACGTCTACCTGATTTATGAAATGGCAAATGAACTATTTCGCAATTGGTTTCTATAAAGGTCGAGATTGGCTAAGGGAATCAGGCAAAAACTAGTTGTCAGTGGCCTTCTGGTGAATTGATGCTAGCATGTCTAAGGCAGAGGCACCATGGTCTCAGCAGCCTTTAGTTCATGTTTGTCTGACTTTGTAGAGGCACAATGGTCTCATTTCAAAGCAGTCGTTTTATTTTAGGCATCTGGATTGCCATGGCATCGATTGTTGCTTTCCAAGGTCAAAAGGATTTCCTTTCCAATATGTTTCCATGCAAGATTGATAAAGCTGGAAGTTGTTTCTCCTCATGCGAAGCAATATATCAATCTTCGAAAGCATGGATCTCGGAGAACGATGAAACTGCACAGGACATTTGTCGTTCGCAATCCGGTTTTGAGGCTAAGAGGCTGTCAAAGAATGTGCAAGTTGATCATCGATTGTGGGAACAGTGCAAGTTAGCCGTCCTAGAAGGTGCTGTTTACTCAAAGTTCTGGCAGAATCCAGATTTGTTGCAATCGCTGCTTGAAACGGGCAACTCAGTCTTAGTTGAAGCGAGTCCAGATCATATCCCCCATTGTCGCCGGGACTTATTTTATGGGTCTGGTTTATCTAAGAGTGAATTGCAACGAACAGACGTTTATAATTGGCCAGGGTTGAATACTATGGGTAAGCTACTTATGGACATTAGAAGTAGTTTCGGGAAAAAGGATTTCCCAAAACTGTTGGTTGTTACAGACTCGCAGGGTTGTCGCATACCGACCCACAGTAGTAAGGCAATTAAAATTATTTCGATTCGCGGTGGGAGAATCCAAGATTTGATTAAAATAGCCTGTGTTTCTGCTCATAAAGGATATCAAGGATGCGTAATTTTTGGCGGAACCAATAATCTTGCCTTGGACCACCGAAAGCCAGCGCTCGCTCGAGATGGTGCGCTGCAGCCCCGACTTCCAAAATCGATTCTTAGGCAGTACCGTGGTTTAAAGCATTTCTGTAATCAGTTTCCATCCATTAAGCTTTGGATAAGTGAGATTCCTCCTCGGTTTGATCAGCCACACAATCGCCCAGGAAAGCAAAGTAGTTTCCAGCTTACTATTGGAAGAGTGAATAAGCAACTGAACGTTATCGTTTCTGCTTTTCGTGAATCCGGATTGAACATGAATATTCTTCCAGTGTATCAAGACTTTAATGATCAAAAATATTTTGCTAACTGTCAGTCAGGTCGTAGTTCAGTAGATTTGCACTTTAATGCTGTGGGTGGAAAGGTTCTCTTGGATAAACTAGAGTCTATAGCTTCGGAGTTATAAATTCGTCTACTGAGGCACCATGGTCTCAAACGGTAGACACTTTAGGACTGATCTTTTCTATCAATCATTGTATCTGTCTATCCCTAGTATAATCTTCGGTAGGTCATTAGCTTTTGCTTTTAAGCTGTAGTGTAGTTTTATGTACAGACCATAGTTGGTAGACAATCTGAATAGTTCTTTCTCATTCGAATGTACAATCTATATTTCTTTGTAACATAGCTCTTAGTCGTGTATAGTATATCTTGTTTTTACCTTACTTCTGACATTTACTGTTGTATTAGCGGCTGGCATATATTGGCAATCCAACAGTTTGGCGTCTGTTGAGGCACCATGGTCTCACATAACAGGCATCAATCAGTTGGCTTTTGCCATAATCTTAACTATTGTGCAGTCATTTTTTATCAATGTTTTTATTCAGTTTTTTGTTCACCTTAGTTAATCAACTTTTTAAAAGGAGGTCTGAAAATTTTTATCCTTTGAATTTTTAAATTTTGTTTTAGTAGTGTAGTCTTATTTGGTAGTTTATGCTGTATCATCAAGTTGTCTACTCATGCGCTTTTCTTACACCTTACTTTGGCGTCTCTAATCTAAGTACAAACAAATATAAGCTCTTGGCTATAGTTTTTACAGCGAATATAAGTTTTAGGTCTAAATAATCATGTAATCATAGATAGCACGATTCGCTATAGGTATGACTGTTTTTCCTTCTCACTAGCGTTTTTAGTTATTATGATTCCTATTCAGATTTTAATCATTCAGTTCTTCCTGAAGTTGGAATAAGTCTACCATAGTGAGCTTTTCAACCTAGTTTCAAAATAACAAGGGCATGGCAGCATAGTAACCCCAGCAATATCAAATTCTTAGCCATGATTGGGAAAAGTCTATTATGAAGTTTTTTAAATTTCTTTTAGTGCCAGTCAGAGCTAGAGCTAGAAGCGGGTCGCAAAATGTGACCCGCGATTAGCCGCTTCAAGCTTTGATCCCAACCGTCCGCCCATCGATACTTATGTAGTACTTAAAATTTAACGAACATATCTTTACACTTTTTCGCAGAAGAACTAAGTCTTGTTTACAAACTTACAACAAAAATGTTCATTTTACAGTTTCCCCCTTAGCAGTCAACCTAGCCATTTTTAGTGGGTGAGGATCTGAGAGGCTATTTTGAGACTACTTAGGAAAAGCCTTAGAAGGACGAATTTGAGACAGCTTGCTATAGAAGGATTATTTTGAGACAGCTTAGAAACAGTTACAGAATAAGATTATGTACTGCTCCTACTTAAGTACACGCATGACGCACGCCAAATTTTGGAAATGGATGCAGTTGCCATCGTACAGTTTTCACTACATTCGCATTTTGCTTGCTTAATTTCAGGTAGATTTCCCTGAAGATGTATTTGAATTGTCTTTGTCTTTGTTGGTCTTGTATTGTATAGAATTTTGCATGGTATAGAATTTTGTTCGCGTGTACAGAATAATTCCAGTACGTTGTATAGAATGAATGTTTTAAAGACTGGCAGTAAGAATCTAATAAGTCGTTAGTAATATGTCATTTTCAAAATTTCAAGTTTTATGCAGTTTTAAGTTTTTGGGGTTATGCATTCCATCCTCCAAGTAGAAAACCAACCGCTTTAATCTCGGGTAGGCTGTAATGAAAACGAATGTTTTGTCGCATGATTTTATTTGATAAAGGAACAGTTTTGATTTAACACGGAATTTTAAATCTTGGATTCTGCTGGAAATTGGGAAGGGAATGAAATCTACGATGGAATGAATGTGTCTGATTGCCAGCTTAACTGTAGTTTTTATGATTGCCATAGTCAAGACATGAATTTCGGGGAAAATTAACTGGAATGAAGTTTCAAGTTCAAGTTGGGTTGTTTCGAGCTTGCAGTTAACTTTTACTAATTATGCTGTTGCGGGACAGCTAGGTAGAGGCCCGTTGGGTGCCGCTCCCCAGGCGGATTGGCAGGTGTAGAACGACTGTCAATGATTAGTGCAGAGCACGGTCCACTCATTAATTTCAGTTAATTAAAGGGATTCTGCTACTATGGCCGAAACAACCCAATATGGTCAGGGAAAAGGCCAGTGTTCGCTCACTGTACGTCGAAATGCAGTCAAAGTTTGTTATATCTGAATAGATTAAGACCTGCTCATACGATTTATGAAAGAAAAACAACCCATTCTGTGGTTCGTTCTAATTTTACAAGCCATTTTCAAACTTCATACGGAGATTACAAAGTCACCTTCAAGTTTTGTCCGTATCAGCGGTTTTCGCTTAATTACTCGGTAATTAACATCACTAATTAGTATAATTTTTATATCATTAAAACCAGCAAGCTTTGCTCTTTCAGAATATCCAAAAATATTTACCCTTTCTATGGTTCGCTTTCATTTTACAAGCTGATTTACAAGCCACATACTGAAGTTCAAGTTGGCCTCCAGACTTGGGTGGTCCTAGTGTTTTTAATTAAAGTTGTATGTTAATTAACATCAATAATTAGGTTAAAACTTTTATAAACAAATCCAGCAGGTCTTCCTCATTAAAATAAGCTCAAAATAATTGGTGCTTCTGTGGTTCGATTTTGCGTTATGCTCGATTTTCTGACCTAACCGGGATCGTCCCTCAAGTATTGCGATCATTAATAGTTTAAGCTTCACTTTAAGCCTAATTAAATTTTATATTTAATTAAGTTAATCCATGTTCTAGCTAACTAATTAATGAAAGTTAAGTGAATTAAGTTTAAAGTTTAATTAATTTGGTTTTTATTGGTTTTAAGGTGCTGGTTTCGTTTTGTGCAGTGCTTTTGTGCGTATTTTTTGAAACGCCATAACTTTCGCAATTTTGTGAGTTAGAAAGAGCTTTATACGTCATTTTAAAGCTTATAATCTGCAGATTCTCGTGAGAGTACGAAACTAGTAAAAATCCGGAAATAATAGCTAAAATTTTCTGACATACTGACATCTGACAGGCTGAATATAGACCAAAAATTTTTGAACATGGATTTCTCAAAACTGTGGAATCGGCCAAAAATTTTTCTTGTGCTGTCCTATAAAGGACATGTGGGCCGAGGGACATTTTTTTGGATTTGGCTCAGCAGGTCTTAACGGAAAAGAAAATCCATTAAATGTGCGGTGACACAAAATTTCACAACTTTGCATTGAGTTTTCTCGCAACTGGAGATGTTTTAGCTCAAACCAAGAAAAATGTCCCTCCGCAATAGTGCGAAATCTCATTTTGCCAAAAATCACGCGAATCCATTGGGTAGTTTTTGAGAAATCGATGTTCAAAACAAAATAATCGCAGTTTTGCCAAAATGGTTTTTCGGCCAAATCTCTAGTTTAGAGCAACAAACTCCGGCTAATAGGCATTGATAAAATGTGCAATGAGACTGTATATCGATCGAGTATAAATAAACCAAAATTGTCCGTACGATTTGGCAGTAATTTTGAAAAAACTGATTTTCTCGAAAACGGCCATTTTTGGACCCCAAAAATCGTTTTTTGCTTATACTGACTTAACCACTGGAGATAGCTCAAAAGTTGTAAAAGCAAAAATGTTCATTTTTGTGCCCTCTTTCCAGCCATATCAGCCAATCTGGTGTCTCGACTATGTGCTGAGAGAATAATGGCAAAAACCAAAAATTTCTTATCTTTGCACCTAAAAATGCGGGACTGGTCCCAGAATGTTAAAGAGCACCGAAATAGTATATTTGGAAAGTTTCATCCACTTTCATAAAGAATTAAAGCCTATAGGGTCAAATTTACACAAAGCGATACCAGCACCTTAAAGCAAAAGGGAAGCTCGGCTTGCCCTTTCACTGAACTTAACTAGTTTTTGCTTAGCTAGTGTGGAATTCTTTAAACTCTTCTCTTTCGCAAGTTTTGGTTTTGTAATTTAAGGGAAGACTTTTATGTCTTCCCTTATTGCCAATTTCGAGTAACAGATGTGAATTCTTTTGTAACGGTACAAACTTTCCGCTCTTTGAGTCCAGCTCGGCTGAGACTCAAAGGCAAAAGAAAAAAGAGGGGAACTGAAAGAAAGTTTTATTTTTAATTCATGTCTTAGCTACTTAGTTGTTTGTACTTTGTATTGTGTATATTGTGTTTTGTAAGAGGCTCGTACCTATTAGTTTTAATTAATTTTACCTACCTAATCAGCAGTCTACTAAGTCTTAACTAAGGGGACCCTCTGGTCCAGGTTTTAGTAAGGTGTTGCGTCTTGTTTTTCTCTTTTAGCGAGAAATTGACGTAGTGTCAATTTCTCGCCCGAGTGCGTTTGTATTAGTGTTATCGTTCCTTAATTTCTCCATTAATTTTACAATAGGGGAAAGGGATTAGTTTAATTGCCCTTTCCCCTTTAACGTAAACACTTGAGAGCCCGCCGAAAGTTATTTTATGATTGCACTAAGTATGACCCAATCAGAATCATTTAGTGCGCGCCTTTTTGCGCGGAGGACAATTTCGGCCAATCAGACGAATGATTGCCGAAATTGTCATGATTGAATCATCTATTGAATTTTGCCGTGCACACCCGTTCCCCCTGGTTGAGGCTTGCTCCCTCGACCTGACGTCTGATCATCAAAGCTGTCCTTAGCGAACTTCCAGCCGCTTCACGGCTCTGAGGGTCTGTTGCAAGACCGATCAAACTTTCGGTTGTGGGCTGAGTTGGGAAATCCCCAATCAAGAAGAAAGAAGACTAAAGTTTACTCTTAAACTCTCAAATCAGTTATGCATTCTTTTGTCGTCGCTATTGTTTTCTCTGTTTTCTTGTGTATTTAAATCTTGTTGAATCTAAATTCTGAACCTTTTGGGGAAATCTAAAAGCCTAAACTTATTTCTAAAATTCGTGTGAGTTATCCGTTGGCCGCTTCCTTAGGCAGGAAGTAGGATATTAGTGTCTGGTTGTCTGCCGAGTGGGCAGTCAGAACTAATATTTAGTGCCAGGGAAGGGTGGAAACTGTGCAATATTGACTGCATCCCATAAATTAAAAGCATATAGGGCACAATAAGCATATAGGCGGACCCACTCGATATCTTAGTTAGTTAGAGGCTGAATATAGTGCTCGTTTTAATAAAAGTTCAAATTCTCCCAGGGTTCACTGCGAAACTTTCATTGTAGGAACAGTTCTTCTGTCAGACTGCTGGTTAGGTCTATGTTATCATCTTGGTCTACTCTTAAAGCTTAGGTTTAGTAAATAGGTACGAGCCTTAGGAATCAATTATTAGCTGTGTTTGTCTGCGTGCATTTATTGAAGTTATTAGGTAATTCGTTTGCAGCTTAGTAATATCTTGTGATCTGCGTATCATTCCAGTATTTAGTAATTGTTTGTTGTATTCTGTATCAGTTTGGACAGTTGACGATTTTTGTGCTGTATCTAATTATCCACATTACCTACGGTCTGTATCTTATCCTTTATATTTCGTCTGCCTATACCTCTTGTACATTAAATCCTAAAATTTATAGGTTCTGTGGTTCCTTCTACTAGGGTCTTAGGATATAGATTAACTTTGATTAGAATCTTAGGTAGGACTTATCATTCTGGAATCCAGTCTTGTTTAGCAGTTAAGTGGTTTTAAAAGTTGTGGTAGAGAATTAAAGATTTCAGAAGGTGGGCGTTTGCTAAACAGTTGCTCACGAGACTTGTATTGACCTTGAACGGAGAACGGAGCTTCGAGGTTCGAACTCACGGTCTAACGCGGACAAATCCCAGATTGGGTAGACCAAAACCAGGCTACTTGATCTGAAGGATCTAAGAGGTGACCCAGAGTTTCCTCGCCTGTTCGCACCGCTGTTAGTGCTCAAAATCCAGTGCAGCTACTTTTGAGGCCTGAATCAATAAATTTATAAGTTTGATTTCACTGTAAGCACTACATATGTCTAATAGTACACCGGCTCTGCATAGTGCCCATTGTCACTAGAAACTTTTAACAAAATTTGCATGTAACTGATACAGAGGACCTGAGCATCCTTACAGTTACATAATTCCATGTCTTATTTCAAATTTTCGTTGAAGATAGCTTTCGGGGCAAGCTGTCCACGAAGGCCGTTCACGAAGGCTACCTGCTTCGCCAACGAACGTATTAGCCCACGTATAACATTGCTCGGTTTAGGAAAACTGCCCACCACCAAAACAGATGGACGCGGGATGCATATTGGAGAGAAAATCTTGTATTCCGTAAAACAACACGGCTTCACCAGTGGCCTAAGCACAACAATCAGTTAAGGGGACCTATATGTGCCAATGATTATGTGTTACAGCCACGGCGACCAGCAAAGTTCCGCATATTATGTGCTCATGTAATTTTAAGATTTCGCAAGCGGTATGAAACAACGGGTATCCATGTCTAACTGGCACAAACACACACACGCACACACAAACAAATAGACATACACATGCATGCACGCACAAACGGGTTCAGGTATACTGGCAGGCCAAGTTCACATAAACCAAACATTTATACACACTCAGAACGTCGTTCAAACCGAGTTAAAATTTTGACACAAGCAGCATTTATTCGACTCAATCGCTCGTTCACTCATCCTCAAATATACTGATACCAGTCATTCAGTCCCGCTGCACATGCTTGAGGATTTGGTTACTGTGCACCTTTAAAGTCTTTCCACTAATGCTGTCCCTCAGTTCATAAATAACTGGAGATATCTGTCGCTTTATCTCATAGCCCGGTTGCCATTGTTCAAACCGAGGCCCCTTTCGCTTATGTGAAAACCATAGTAGTGTCAATCAAAAATATAAAAAAGTTTTAGATTAGAGTTTGAGTGTGATCTGATCCTGAAACTTAAGTAGCTACTGCAGCTAGTGCAGCTTGTGATGCCTTGGAACTTTGTCGAGTAAAAAGCTGACGTGTCTTTATTGCTGTAAGCCTTGTTGGTTGGGCTGGAACTTTTCATTTGGGGGCTCGTCCGCATTGGTTTATTGGACCGCAGCTATTCATTTGGTTTGGAAGCGTTGCTTCGTTTCCGGCTTCCTTTCCACAGAAAGCCGTGATATAGAGTGGTGAATTAAAAGGAATCTAGAAGCAATCATTGGATCTCTGAAAGCAAATCTGCCACTGATAATGACTGCGATAAAAACGGTATGTCTCTTAGTACTCTTGGCTCATGCCCAGGAATAGAATAGGAAACAGAGAACTAAGAAATTTAGGTTTAGTCATGAATGAACAAAACGTTAACGATAATTTGCTCGAAAATTTCTTTGAGTTGACTTTCCTAAGTTGACGGGAGAGGGTGGACAAGAGGTTTTTGAGTGGTTTGATACTTTGAACAGAATTTCTGAAGCAAACGGCTGGAATGACGAAAAGAAATTGCGCTGTAAAAAAGGCTACTTAGATGGCAAAGCGGCTCGGTTGTGGCCAGATCTAACTGAAGCTGATAAGGCTACAGCTGACTCGCTCAGGGTAGCCCTTGAGTCTAAGTTGTGTGACTCGAAAGAGAAAGATTTACAGCGGATAAGACTAACTGAAATTCGTCAACAAACCTCTGAAACTGTTGAAAATTTTAAACATAAGCTTTCTAAAATCGCAAGGCAAGCTTATCCGGATAGAACTAGAGAGCAAGTCGCTCAGCTGCTTCTAAAACATTTCATCCACCAGTCGTTACCGGTCATTCGAACCGAACTTATTAAATCGAACCCAGAAACTCTTGAAGCGGCAGTTAGACTTGCAAAACGGGTGGAATATGCTGTCTCTACTGCAGCAGATTCAGATAAAAGCTTCGCTGACGTTAATAACCAGCTTGAGCAACTCAAGTTACAGAATGAGCGTCTTGTAGCTTCCGTTACAAAACTGACAGCAAACATGGCAAACCAGCAAAGTTCCGTATGTGCGGTGCAAACTCCTGCTTTACAGCCCTCGTTTGACGACCGTCTAAAACGTTTAGAGTCTCAGGTGCAAAAATTGTGTGATGCAGACAAACTGTCCGAAAAACAGAACAATCGCAGTGATATAGAATGCTATATTTGTCACAATAAGGGACACATTGCTAGGCAATGTGCGCTGCAACGGCGTGAAACTTCGGTTAAATCTGCAGTTTCAAAACGTCAGGTAAACTGATACGGCCCTCGCCGGCGGGGGAGGCAAGGGTCGATCCTGTTTCACAAGTAGACTACCCCTTGAACACTAGAAATTTTGTATGTAATGTTTGTAATTATTTGTTTGAATCGTGTGCAAAACTTACAATGTCTGCTCAGAATCCTTTGCATGTTTCCGGAAAAATTTACGGTCGTCAAACGAACATATTATTAGACACGGGGTCAAGCGTTAACATAGTCTCTAAGAAATTTTATTCGTTATTTCCCCAAGTTAAATTGCAGAAATGTTGTTGTAATCCAAAGGGTGTAAGTGCTGTGAATTTAAATATAACAGGGTTGTGCTTATTATCTGTTTCATTCGGGGGTGATCAGATGGAAGTCCCGTTTATTGTAGCCGAAGACGTTGTAGTTGACTGTTTGTTAGGGATGAGTTTTATCCAAAAGCTTCAGCTTGATTTTCACAATGACCACGTGACGTTCCCAGATGGTTCAATCTTACCTATCACTTCCAATGTAATGCCGCAGAAGTTTCTTCATAATAGCCCAGTTGCTGCTGAAGTTTTCGATGATGTTCAGTTTAGAGTTACCCTACGTAGAGGATCGACGATTCCCGCCCACTCTAAAGTATTGTTCAAAGGTGTAGCAGAGATATTTTCTGAGAACACTTTTCTTTTCGAGCCAACTACGGACATACCACGTCTGTCTGCAGAATGCGCATTGGTCCGTCCGAAAGCAGGAAGACTACCAGTATTAGCTGTCAATAACTCCAATAAACCTATTAGGCTGAAAAAGGGAAGGATACTAGGGCATCTTCGTCCATATGTTGGAGAAGTTAAAGTGCCCACTGTTAGTAACCATAAAGTGTCAACGGACTCTAGCGAAAACGTAACTGGGTGCTTTACTGTAGCCAAAGACGGCAGCACAGTTAAGCCATCGTTTGCTTAGCCACCCGGTGTTAGCTTCGAGAAAATAGGTTGTCGTGAAAATTCTGGTGAAGTGGCAAAGCTGTGCTCTTTACAGCACGAAAATGCTGATGTGTTTTCCCAGAATGACAGAGACATAGGCAGAACAAATGTCGTCACTCATAAGATTGATACACAAGGGTATAACCCTGTTAAACAACGATATCGCAGGTTGGCACCACATGAACAACAGGTGGAACATGACCACGTTGAGGATATGACGAGCCGTGGCATAACAACACCGTCGAACTCTCCATGGGCATCACCGGTGGTGATTGTCAAAAAGAAAGACGGTTCCGACCGTTTCTGCATAGATTTTCGCAAGGTGAACTCCCTTACAAGGAAAGATACTTATCCAATTCCACGAATAGATGAAACCATAGACGCTTTAACAGGGGCAAAGTATTTTACAACATTAGACCTTTCCAGCGGTTACCGGCAAATCGGCGTCGCACCTTAGGATCGAGAGAAAACGGCGTTTGTCACAAGAGAAGGGCTCTTCGAATTTACGGTTATGCCTTTCGGCTTAACAAACGCACCGGCTACTTTTCAACGGTTAATGGAAACGGTGCTCAAAACTTGTTTAAGGAAATTCGCTCTAGTGTACATTGACGACATCATAGTGTATTCCAAGACGATGGAGGAACATATGGAACACCTTCGTTCTGTTTTTTCGCTTTTACGTAATGCAGGATTAAAGTTGAAAGGTAAAAAGTGCGTATTTTGTGCAAATTCGGTGCCATATTTGGGACATGTGATATCCGAGAATGAGCTGAGGCCCGATCCTAGTAAAGTTGAAGCCATTGCAAACTTTCCGCAGCCTAAGAGTGTCACGGAACTTAAACGATGTCTCGGTCTACTTTCCTACTATCGTAAGTTTATTCCGAATTTGCCACAATAGCAAATCCACTTTACAAGCTTCTCAAGAAAAATAAGGAGTTTCATTGGGATGCATCAGCCGAACAGAGTTTTCAAGATGCTCGCCATAGCGTGTCTACCAATTCGGTTTTAAGGTGCATTCATAGTTGCTGTCGCAAGCAGACACGCGTATGGATGCGTCTGCATGCGTTCGTGAGCATGAATTCGTTACAACTGATTTTAAACGGTTAAAACGGCATGTTACAATTAGAGGCGTCGACGCGCGTCTACGCACGTCGACGCGCGTCAACGCGCGTCTCAATGCGTTTGCGACTATGAATGCACCTTTAGCTCTTCCTGACTTCCACAGAGACTTCATCATACACACTGACGCCAGTTGGGTAGGCATTGGTGCAGTTCTGTCTCAAATGACTGATACAGGCGAGCGTCCAGTCTGTTTTATTAGTCGAAAATTGCAGCCGGTTGAAGCGAAATATCCTCCCATTGAGCAGGAAGCCTTAGCATTGGTTTGGGCTTTGCAGATCTTTCGTCCGTATGTTTATGGCTGCAGCTTTGCAGTATTTACTGACCATAATCCTCTCTGCTGGTTACGGTCTCTTCGTACACCTTCTAATAGGTTGATACGTTGGTCGCTGGCTCTTCAAGAGTATGACGGATATATGACGATAAACTACAAACCTGGGCAACAAAATACAGTGGCAGATGCCTTGTCAAGGGCTCCGGTAAGTAAGAATACGGGTAATGCTGGGACGTCCAGGTCCCCTATAGCAAACGCCGGTATGGGTGTTTTTGTGGTTGATATACCTTTCGATGGAACGATCACGCCTTCCACATTACAACAAGAGCAACTAGGAGATGACTTCTGTCGCCCGATATTGAGGAACTTACAAAACTTAAATCCACCAGAGGAACTTCCACGAGGTTTGAATATTAAAGATTTTGTCATTCAGGATGGCATATTGTTGCGCTTTTGGAAGGGTAGGGCCACGAGAGTAGTTGTTCCTGCAACTCTTCAGCGAGACATATTACGTCAGGCTCATGACTATCCACCGTCCGGCCACACTGGTGTTTTCAAAACAACGGGTCGACTGCTGCCTCGGTATTATTGGCCACGCCTGAGGCAAGATGTAATAGCTTAGTGCCGCTCGTGTGATCGTGTCAGCAATTCAAAACAGGAAAATGTCCAAAAGCGCCACTGCAAACATTGTCTATTGATTGAAAACTTTTCTCAATTTTGGCAGTATTGAGAAATTGATGTTCAAACATCGTCGGTATATATTTAGCTGGTAATTAAATTAAAATTAAAATTAAAATTATACTTCCAACATATCACAGATCGAAAACAGCTATTATTCGAGTTAAACATAGTTTGCCATTCGATCCATTATCCCATTCGCGAAGTTTCGTACTGCATACAATTCGTATCTCTACATACTTTGGGGGGAAACTACATACTCAAACTCAAACTCACAACTCAAAAAATAAGCTATTTTGCTAGTTTCATAAAATGATGTGAATTTACACATTATAATCTTCAAAATGATGCATAGATCATCTTTCAACTCCAAAAATTGCGAAAGCTACAGTGTTCCAAAGAACACTACACAAAAGTGTGCCACTAGTTTTTGTTGGTTGTTGCTGCAGAGTTGTTGAGTAGTTCCCCCCAAAGTATGTAGAGATACGAAATGTATGCAGTACGAAACTTCGCGAATGGGATAATGGATCGAATGGCAAACTATGTTTAACTCGAATAATAGCTGTTTTCGACCTGTGATATGTTGGAAGCATAATTTTAATTTTGTTTTGTTTAGTTTTGTATAACTTAATTTTAGTTTTTTAATTTTTGAAATATGTCAATGTGGTATAAGATAAATTTCAACAGACAGGAAGTTGTAATATTTCAAAAGTTAGAAAATACTTAACGCCTTATTTGAAATCTGTCTTATCAGTTTATCAGTTTGGAACAGAAGCAGCAGAGCAGAAACATAATGCCGCTAACCCGTACAGGCGGAAGGGCCTAACGAAGTAAATGCGAGGCTTTCTGAAAGTCGACAAGGACGCACGTGGAAAACAACAACAACTGAGATCATAGAAAGAGCAGAGACCACTGGAAACAGCAGATAATGTTCTCTGTTAGAGTCATTGTACAGTCATTGAATGCATTCTGAACGCTGTTGGACAGCCAATCAGATCCAAACCTGAACGCTTAAAGCAGTGGGTGAGCTACTACTCTCAGCGGCTAAACCGACCGAACCCGGCGGCGACAAATGCCGAACTCGACATGTTAGAGCACGCCGTGGCTGAGTCAGATAACATCCCCACCCATATTTCATCGCGTGAGAAAATCCTTAAAGCTATCAGATCACTTAAACGAGGAAAAGGCAGCAGACAGGATGGTTTACCCACAGAGATATACAAAGTTGCTGCCCCCGTAATATTGCCTACACTGACAGAGATATTTCAATCTATCTAGCGCAGTCAGCGAACAACCAATTGGTGGCAAGAGGCTATCTTAGTCCCGAAAGGAAGCTACCGTTGAGTATCACTCACTCCTTCCTGTTGTAGAATGATTTCTATAAACTGTAATTCTGTACAGGCTCAGCAATAAATTGGATTCCTAAACTAGAGAGAATCAGGCTGGCTTCCGGAAAGGCTGCGGCACCATTGGCCAAATCTTGACGTTGCGTCAGAGGTACTCGAACGTGAAGGTGCTTGAAGAGTACAGTGAAAGCTCTCCCATCGCCGTGTTTTCCCTCCAGCTTAATTCAGGACGGCGTTTCACAAAGCACTCCTAAACTTTCCTCTTAAAGTTAAGTCAAAAGTTAGGAGGGTTTTCCAAGCAACTTAGGAGGACCTCCTAAACTGTTTCACAAAATTACTGGAGATTGCTCTTAAATTTGGAAGCTAAGAGCACTCTTATTTCAATTTTCAGCTAAAAATTTAACTTTTGGAGCCCTCTTATGTTTTCTCTTAAGTTTCTTACTTCTACACAACACATAGTTTTGGTAATTTCAACGTAAGATAATTCATGAGAACTAACTGAAATTAATTGAAGCGACACATACTAAATAATTAATCCCGTTATTAGGGCACAAAATCTTTATTTGAAAATGCAAGTTTAGTGACGAAAACTAACATTTTTAAACTTGAGAAATTTCATGATATAATCCTTCACAGTTATTTAGAATGTGTTTCTTGGAATCACAGTTGCGTATTGCATCACATTTATGGCAAAACAAACAACAGACAGTGCTGTTTTGAACTTAGGAGGGGTTTAGGAGTGCTAAAACTCGCTCCGATTTTAGGAGGGAACTTAAGGTGGTAGTACCACCAGCGGGAATTTCTAAGTAATCTTGGTGTTGATGAAGCAATCTTGACAAAATTTTAGGAGAAGCAAGTTTAGCTGCCATACCATCTTTGTACCAAGTTTTGGTGTCAGAGAGCGCATAATTGGCTAGCTACCAACATGGCTTTGCGGATGCGCAAATAATCAAAATTTTATTTAAGCTTTATATATTAACTTTTACTCTGCCATTTGAAAAAACATAAAAGAGCTTTAAAATGATGTGCATATCTCTTGTGTACGTGGTTTCTATCAAAAGTTACAGATCATTTTACATGAGGCTGATTTACGTTGACCGTTTGCACAAGCAATGTAATCAAGGTTTTTAGGCCATAGCTAAGGCCATGGCCTAAATTTATGAGTAGATGACGTAAAGAATTTTGGCCGTTGAGGCCATTTGGCCTAAATTTTTTGACGAAAACCCAGTTAAATTTTATTGATTTTTAAGTAAAAACAGTAATTTTCTAATTTCTAAAAATCGGCGCGAATTCATACATTTTCATTTGTATTTCTGGGCTGCTCCAGCCGCCAGCTGGTTACATTGTTTACCTACACTTATAAATTCACATTCAAGTTAGAATTTCATTTACTGTTACAAAGATTTCATCGAAGAAATGCTATTTTTTAGTAGTTCAACTTTATTTCTATTAGTCTAATTTTCTTCTTTTTGTGGTTCTCTATAGTGTATGCTCCTATGTACCTGTTTTAATTTTCTTTATTTTCCTTAATTCATTTTCTTTAATTCATTAACGGACGTACACTGTTATTTCTATGCTAACAAGGTTCTGTTTCTGCCATTTTAAGGTGGCGGTATCCTTTTGTGCAGTGCTTTTGTGGTGATTCTTTAAAACGTTATAACTTTCGCAATTTTGGGATTTAGACAGAGCTCTTTATACATCGGTTTAAAGGACATGGCTAAGCAGACTTTAACGTTCGAGAAAATAGGACAAATGTACGGCGCAACTTCGCATTGAGTTTTCCTGCTACTCGGTACGTTTTAGCCCTAACCAAGAACAACGACCTTCCGCAGACGGGCGAATTTCGATTCTGCCAAAAATTTCCGAATCTGTCGCGTAGTTTTTGAGAAATCGATGTTCGAAACAAAATAATCGCAGTTTTGCCAAAATAGTTTTTCGGCCAAATCTCTAGCCTATTAGCAATAAAGTCCGGCTAATAGGCATTCATAAAATGTGCATTTGGACGATGTATCGATTGAGTATAAATAAGCCAAATTTGTCCAACGTGTGGCAGTAATATTGAAAAAACTGATTTCATCAAAAATGGCCATTTTTCGACTCTCAAAACAGTTTTTGCTTATACTGACTAAACCAATGGAGATAGCTCGAAGTTTGTAAAAGCAACAATGTTCATTTTCGTGTCCTCTTTCCAGCCATAACAACCAACCAATCTTGTCTATCTACTGGGAGTCTAAGGCCAAAAACCAAAACTTTCTTATGTTTACCAACAAAAACGTGACTGGTCCCAGAATGCTAAAGAGCACTGAACTAGGTTATTTCGTACGTAAGCCATTTACGTAAAGGATTAAGCCGTATGAGTAAAAAATACCCGAAAGGAAACCAGCACCATAAGGTAGAAACGCAGTTTTCAGGTGTGTTAAACAGTGACGATGGCGATTTTTGGTGTTAAACAGCGATTTTTGAATATATAACGCACGAATACATGATAATTGTGATTTTAACAATGCGTGCAATAACGCGCAACCAAAAATTAACAAAATTTGGATGGCATAAATTTATTGGGTGACTGCCTGTAAAATTGGAGTCGTTGAGGCCATTTGGCCTAAAGTTCGGCGACCAAAAACCATAACCGTGAATGTAATGTAAGAGTATTTTCTACAAAAATTAAATTTATTGGGTTTTAGAGGTTGTCATTGTGTTGCTTATGTCTATTATTTAACCAAAAACACTATGCAGCTGATTGAAAGTATAGCGAATTCCTAAAACCAAACCAAACAATGAGAAGTTGCGAATTTTTTGTTTTTGATCTTCTCGTGACTGCTTCAACGAAACTTGACCAAATTTTTCAGATATGTTTTGCATCTGCATCCGCTCAGGCAGTTTTCTTTGTTTTAGAAAAAAAACGCAGTAGTGGGCAAGATTTACAATTTACAATATTTCAAAATAAGCTGAAAAATCGAAAATGCACTTTTACGAAAAACTAAGAAAACCGCCTGAGCGTATGAATTAATAAAGCTTGCATGGAAAACTTCAAACAAATTCACAAAGGAATGAAGCAGTCAGTTATTAAATTCAAAACTTTTAATACATTTCCTCTTGTGTAGACAGCAAGCCAGTCCCCACAACGTTGCAGGCAAGCGCTTTTGATGCAAAACCTGATAAAGAACAAATGTGCGGTCTAATTGCCCATCTTTATCAATGCCTATTCACAGGGATTCGATGCTTTAAACTAGAGATTTGGCCGAAAAACCATTTTGGCAAAACTGCGATTATTTTGTTTTGAACATCGATTTCTGAAACACTAAATTTGCCTGATTTTTGGCTGGATAAAAAGTTTTCTTTTCTTTATTCTTTATTTAAAATAAAAATAAAAAGGCGGAGGGAGATTTTTCTTGGTTTGAGCTAAAACATCTCCAGTTGTGAGAAAACTGAATAGAAAGTTATTTTCAAAGTCTAACAAATAATATGGATAAATCCATGCAGGTTTGTGTGTTATATTTGATCTTCGTGCTATCCGAAAGAAACAGCTTTGAATCATTTGGACGATATAGAATCAGTATGTGGAGTATTTTGCAACCACTCAGTTTAACAATTTTATAGCTATCTCTAAGCTTATTTTCCGCGCAAGCACAATTAAAATATTTCAGTACTGCGGGTCAGTGGCGGCGCCAGGCACACGAAACCCTTTTCTAGAAAACAATTAGAAAACTCAATGATAATTTTTTCCAATTATTTTCTTAATGTTTTCTGAAAATTTTCTAATTATTTTCTCATTGTTTTCTCATTGTTTTCTAATTATTTTCTAAACTGAAGGTGTCCATTTTCTAATTAATTTCTAGATTTTTTCTAATTAATTTCTCATTGTTTTCTAATTGATTTCATATTGTTTTCAGGAAAAAATGTCGATTTTTCTAATTGTTTTCTAAATAATTTCTTATGTTTTCTAAAATGTTTCTATTGTTTTCTAATTGTTTTCTGAAAACTTGCTATGGCTTCATTTTCTTATAATTTCTCATTGTTTTCTAATTAATTTATAATTATTTTCTAAATGAAACAGTAGAAATACTGAAATACTGTTTCATAAGCGATGTAATGCATAAAAAGCCTATATATATATATATATATATATATATATATATATATATATATATTAAAACAAACAACATCGCGGACTATATACTCGAAAACGAAGGAAAGAGGTCTTGACCTAAATAAGTTCAAATTCAAATTTGCAATATATATAGATATAAGAATAGCTAAAAATTTCCTTTGAGCTGCCAAAAATGGGAAGGGGGTTGGTTGGATACCCCCACTTGGATACTCAATCAAATCAAGGAACCATTGAAATATGACCTAAAGTTGCCGTGAAAAACCCATTTTCCAAAATTGAATATTTTTCTAACCATTAGCAGGAAAGGTCAAACTAATACGTACATTTGTTTAATGGAGCCCACAGATTAAACTGGTATATACGTATAGGTTTTACCAGGGTTCGTGCTGTTGTGGTGCTCCAGGGGATCGAAATCGGACATGGCACCATTTCAAGGGAGGAGGAAGTGAGGAGGGGCTTACGAAAAGTGGGGGGCAAGCCCAGTTTTAGCAGAAAATTAGCATGTTTAAGGTAAATACGCAAAACTCGCTGTTTTTAAGCTTAAAATGAACTTATAAGCGCATAAATTACGTAGCTAAAAATTGAGAAAATTTTTGAAAATTTGAACTCAAAAACTAAATTTTTTGGCACTTTTGGGCGCCCCCCAAAAACGTGTGGGAGGGCTTGCCAAAACGTGGGGGGGGCGAAGGTGGGGGGAGACTCCGAAAAGTGGAGAGGGAACCGAAAAGTGGGGGGCAACCCTCCCCCACTAAAAAAATGCCAGTACTATCGAGCACGCTGCGTCATCCTATGCGGTCAGATTTGGTGAATTTTGCTTACCTGGCTTGCTAGAAGCTAAAACCCTAAAAGTCATTTAGCTGCTGGAGGCCGCAGTACAGGCTTAAGTGTGGATTTTAACGGCCAATTCTACGTGAAAAAACAATTCTCTACACAATAGCCAATATATAAGTTTTATCAAATTATATAATATACCTATATACACTGTTTTTTAGCATTTTTCACAAGTTACCCTATGTTTATGTCTGGGCCTTTTTTGCTGGGGGGGGGGGGAGGGGTGGGGGGGGCCCCCCCCCCCCCCCCCACTTCACACGAAACCTTTTTCTAGAAAACAATTAGAAAACTCAATGATAATTTTTTTCTGATTATTTTCTTAATGTTTTCTGAAAATTTTCTAATTATTTTCTCATTGTTTTCTCATTGTTTTCTAATTATTTTCTAAACTGAAGGTGTCCATTTTCTAATTAATTTCTAGATTTTTTCTAATTAACTTCTCATTGTTTTCTAATTGATTTCATATTGTTTTCAGGAAAAAATGTCGATTTTTCTAATTGTTTTCTAAATAATTTCTTATGTTTTCTAAAATGTTTCTATTGTTTTCTAATTGTTTTCTGAAAACTTGCTATGGCTTCATTTTCTTATAATTTCTCATTGTTTTCTAATTGTTTTCTAATTAATTTATAATTATTTTCTGAATGAAGAATAATTGCTTCGCTCATGAATATACTGCGTTTGCACTTCTGTAATGCTAACCGGGACTACAAACAGTAAAAATACTGTTTCATAAGCGATGTATATAATGCATAAAAAGTCTATATATGTATATACGTATATACACTAGCGTAGCCAGAAAAAAATTTCGGGGGGGGGCAAGCCAACATTTTTCAGACTTGATTATGGCAGTTAATAAGGGAGCCGCAAGCATTCTATTACGTTAGCTTATTTTTCAGAGCTTCAAATTAACAATAATTAAGAGATGTAGGAAATTAAAAATGCACCCTTTGAATCATTTGCGCAACTGGCTCCAGTTGGGGGGTCTGGGGGCGGAGCCCCCCAGAAGTTGAAGAATTTTTTATTTTTGCGGCATGAAATGAACTTTTCTGAGCTCATTTCCTCCTGTATGATAATCAACAGCACATAGTTTGGTTTAAATAACAGAAACCTATTCGGAAATTTATCTGGGAAGTGAATGAATAAACAAATGCTAACTTCAATAACGTTACACTACACGGTACCCAAAATTTTTGGCTATTTTCCAGAAGAAGTGTGTACATATATGTACTTACGAGTTTTTGAGCAAAACACTATAAAAAGTACCATACATTACTACATTATACGAACTAAGATCAGATTAACATTTGTGATTACGCAAATTGATAGGACATTTTAAAATTGACGACGAAGAAATAATAATTCGCGCCGAAGGCGCGACAAATTTTGGATTTTAGTTCTAAATTGTTTTAATTTTCATCAATTTCTAGGCTCAGCGCAGTCTACAGCTGCTGTCTGCGACATAAATATTTCGTGATGGCAGATTATTTCCAGGGGGGCAACCCAATTTCGGGTGAGGGCATGCCCTCCTTGCCCCCCCCCCTGGTTACGCGCCTGCGTATATATATATATATCCTTAGTCACGAAAGAAAAATATTATTAAAACAAACGAAAATATATAACATCGCGGACTACTCGAAAACGCAGAAACAGGTCCTGACCTAAATAATTTCAAATTCAAATTAGCAATATAAGATATAACAAGCTTATTTGCATGAATGGGTTGCCGCTGTTATTTTTCCTCTTATCAGGAGTCATATCTGAAGCTGCGTACATTTAAGAACTTGGGCTCTATTACAACTTTTTATCCACTCAACGAGAGCCTTCGAATGATACCCATATTGTGGATTTTCGACAACTTTTAATTTTGACCCATTTTGACTGGTTTCGGCCATTTTTGCAACCTTTGAAGCTCCCTAACTCATTTTTCCTACATTTTGGTGCGTTAGCCCTATAACAATTTTTTATCTACTCAACGACAGCTTTCGAATGAGACCGGTATCGACCAGATCCGACAATTTTCAATTTTGACCCATTTTGGCCGTTTTTGGCCATTTTTGACTATTTTCGGCCTCATAACTCAAAATGGGTGCATTTTCAGGCCTTGACCCTATTACAACTTTTTCATTACTCGCCGAGAGCTTTCGAATGATACCAAAATTAGCTCATTTGGACAACTTTTTTATTTTACTCATTTTTACTCACGGGGCTGCTCCGGGAGCACCTCTGCCCCCCCGGGGCTCCCCCCGCTTCCGGGAGCAGTTCAAGTCAAGACCTTCAAAATGAGGTATCAACCACCTCTCTACCCCTTTCCAATCTCGAGATAGAGGGGGGGGGGACAAGAATCCGGAGAATAATAATAATAATAAATCCTACCGGCATCAACGGGTTGTCGCGCATTTTCCTCTTATTCCTCTGTGCTTATATTGGCTCGGGCTCAAACTCAGTTTTGGAACATTTTCAGACTTTGGCCCTATCACAACTTTTTCCCTACTCGCTGAGATCTTTCGAATAAGTACCATATTGACAAATTTTAGGACAATTTTTAAAATTCCGGTTTATCCGGGAATTCCCGGATTTTCAGTTTTTCGGCTGTAACTTTCGCTAGACGCATTTCCGGAAAATGTCGCAAGAAGGAAAGTTGCTCAGCTCGACGAGTTCTTTCATTTGAGTACCATATGTACCACTTTCCGAAAAAATGTTTCAAAATCCGGAATTTTCCGGGCCTAATATCTCGAAATCCGTGAATTTTCCGGGAATTTCAATTTCAGATTCGAAATCAGCACCACCGACTTACCCTATGACCAACTTTTAAGCAAAATCCGAGACAAAAAATTTTTAAGTCCAAAATCCGGGTTTTCGTGAATTCCCGGATTTTCAGTTTTTCGGCTATAACTTTCGCTAGACACATTTCCGGAAAATGTCGCAAGAAGGAAAGTTGTTCAGCTCGGCGAGCTCTTTCATTTGAGTACCATATCGACCACTTTTGGAGAAATTTTTCAAAATCCGGAATTTTCCGGGTCGAATATCTCGAAATCCGGAAATTTTCCGGAAATTTCGATTTCAGTTTCGAAATCAGCGTGGTCGACTTACCCTATGACCAACTTTTAAGCAAAATCGGAGACAAAAAATTTTTAAGTTTCCCTTGGTCCCCCCTTACGATTTTTAAAATTCCGGGATTCGCCATTCCCGGAATCCGGGAGATATCGGGATGCCCTTACAAACGGGAGCACTTCAGGTCACCCTACAACTATGGTGAGAATTTCAGCCCGATCGGTCCAGCCAATCTCGAGAAAAAGGGGGGGGACACAAATGTTGACCGGAATAATAAATAAATAAATAAATAAATAAATAAAGAAACTTAGCCATATCAAAGGGTTGTCTTTTTTTAAAAAAAAAATGCGACAACCCAATAAACTAGCGCTACTGCAAGAATGTGTTGCCCACAACACGGCCCTTTGGGGGTATAGATTTTGCTAGATACTTTTTAAGTTATTTCTGTTCAGGAAATCTGTCCCAGGACTCCAAGAGCTTTCAATTAAGTACCATATTGCCCGTGTTTCAACGAATTTTTGAAAATCCGGTTTTTCCCGGAATTCCGGATTTTCCAATCTGCGGCCATAACTTTCGCTAGAAACATTTCCGGAAAGTATGGTAATGATAAAAATTACTCAGCTCGATGAGCTCTTTCATTTGAGTACCATATCGACCACTTTCGGAGAAATTTTTCAAAATTCGGAATTTTCCGGGTCGAATATCTCGAAATCCGGAAAGTTTTCGAAAATTTCGATTTCAGTTTCGAAATCAGCGTGGTCGAGTTGCCCTATGACCAACTTTTGAGCGAAATCGGAGAGAAAAAATTTTTGACCAAATTTTGGATTTTGAAATTTCGCCTTGGTCCCCCCTTACCAACCGAAAAATTCCGGGATTCGCCATTCCCGGATTCCGGAAGGTATCGGACTGCCCAACTGAGGATCCAACGTCCAAGTGAATATCTTCAAAATGAGGTATCAACCACCCCTGTACCCCTTCCCAATCTCGAGATCTAGGGGGGGACAGACGGATAATAATAATAATAATAATAATAATAATAAGCACAGACCAATAACAAGGTGTTGCCCATTCCTTTGGAAAAGTGGGCAACACAACTAGCGCTACTGCAAGAATGTGTTGCCCACAACAGATTTTTCTGTTTATTTTTCTGTCATAACTTTCGCTAGACGCATTTCCGAAAAATGTTGCAAGAAGGAAAGTTGTTCAGCTCGACGAGCTCTTTCATTTGAGTACGATATCGACTACTTTTGAAGACATTTTTCAAAATCCGGAATTTTCCGGAACGAATATCTCGAAATCCGTAAATTTTCGGGAAATTTCGGTTTTAGTTTCGAAATCAGCGCGGTCGAGTTACCCTATGACCAACTTTTGAGTGAAATCGGAGACAAAAAATTTTTCGACCCAAAATCCGGATTTTCGTGAATTCCCGGATTTTCAGTTTTTCGGACATAACTTTCGCTAGACGCATTTCCGAAAAATGTTGCAAGAAGGAAAGTTGTTCAGCTCGACGAGCTCTATCATATGAGTACCATATCGACCACTTTTGGAGAAATTTTTCAAAATCCGGAATTTTCCGGGTCGAATATCTCGAAATCCGGAAATTTTCCGAAAATTTCGATTTCAGTTTCGAAATCAGCGTGGTCGAGTTACCCTATGACCAACTTTTGAGCGAAATCGGAGACAAAAAATTTTTGACCAAATTTTGGATTTTGAAATTTCGCCTTGGTCCCCCCTTACCAACCGAAAAATTCCGGGATTCGCCATTCCCGGAATCCGGAAGGTATCGGAGCCATCTTGCTTCCCGGAGATGTCCTAGTCAAGGGCTTCAAAATAAGGTATCAACCACCCCTGTACCCCTTCCCAATCTCGAGATCTAGGGGGGGACAGACGGATAATAATAATAATAATAATAAGTCAAAAGGCATCAAGTGGTTCCCGCCCGTCATTTTTCCGTTTATAAGAAGCGCTCGTTTTCAGGGAGTGTGGCCATTTTGGAACATATTCATATGACTACGTATGTTCTTAGGTACATTTATCACTGTGTATATACGTAAGCATAAGCCAATATGCATATTCATATCTAAAATAATACCTATATATACGTATATGTACCCACCTTACGTACTGAATTTGGAAATGGAAACAGCCAATAGGTAATGAATTTTGAAGAGAAAACCGCAACGATGGTCCACGAGGCCATTGCCCTACCGTTTTCAACCTTTCACCATGTCTGATTGAGTACGTTTGATATCTATTCTTGTTTTAACAGCAAGCACGTAATAATGGCATATAGGTCGAAAACGGTAATCCCATCGCCGAAGGGATCGCCCCCGATAGCTCCGTTGCCAAGCCACGAGCCCCCCCCCCTTTCCCTCCCTAACTTTTCATAGAAATTCTAAGCACACGTTCATTATAGTGAAGGACTGTTGATGTATCTAGGTATGAAGTATCTAGGTAAAAAGTCCATCAAGCCATTTAGAGTACAAATTCCGGAAAAAATATCTTGGGAAAATACTTTTTCAATGAAAGTTAATGAGTGAAGTTATATAGTTATATATAAGTGTATATGACTAGTTTTAAGTCTTCAAGTCACTTTTAGCAAGAATTTTGTTTATTTCCGGTGGACACAATTTCCATTACAAAGGCTAGATGTTATCCGAAGCTATGTAGAAAGTTGCACTCTAAATGCTTTGACAGATGCAACTGGTGAATGCCCCCAATTCAGATTAGTTTCAATTTAATGATGATCTAACATTTTTGCAGTTTAACTAACTAATTTAGTCTTCAAAACATTCCCCCACTGACACAGTGACTCATACATGAGATCTCTGTGAGCAGTGACACAGTGACTTATACATAAGATCTCTGTGAGCAGTTATATACAGCAATACAGACAATAACTACGCGGCTTCAGATATCGCTATTTCCTATTTTTTCCTATATTCTGGGGTCGCCATATTTTCGCTCTATTTTTTTGCAAAATCGTCTCGCTTTTCGTTTTTAAGACAAAAGTTGCCAATCTCTGCATTATAGAGGTTTTCTTTCTTTCGTTACATTTTAGTTTAATTTTTAAACACACAAAATTATGTAAAACCTGACCTACGCACTACATATTCTAATCACAAGCCAAATCTTTTCGATATGCACAACTGAAGATTTTACCAACAAAGAAAACTACCAGAAACAAGATATGTTGTCTAATATAACCTTCGTCTAGTTTCATTCTTCCTTTTTAGGGATTTTAATTTCAGTAACCACCACAACGCATACTCATACATGAGATCTCCGCAAGCATGACACGGACTCATACATGAGATCCCTGTCAGCAAACTTACAGCAGCAATACAGTGAATAGATGATGATTATACAGCAACAGTTACACAGAGACTCATACATGAGATCTCCCTGAGCATAGTTACACCATGGATACAGAAACAGAAACTTTGATTTTGTATCTTATACTACTTTTTGTGGATTTTTCAGTTTTTTCATTAGCACTGGCAAACACAGTGACTCATACATGAGATCTCTGTGAGCAAACTTAAAGCAGCAGTACAGTGAATAGATGATGATTATACAGCGACAGTTACACAGAGACTCATACATGAGATCTCCCTGAGCATAGTTACACGATGGATACAGAAACAGAAACTTTTTGATTTTGTATCTTATACTACTTTTTGTGGATTTTTCAGTTTTTTCATTAACAGTGGCAAACACAGTGACTCATACATGAGATCCCTGTCAGCAAACTTACAACAGCAGTACAGTGAATAGATGATGATTATTCAGCAACAGTTACACAGAGACTCATACATGAGATCTCCCTGAGCATAGATACACGATGGATACATAAACAGAAATTTTTTGATTTTGTATCTTATGCTACTTTTTGTGGATTTTTCAGTTTTTTCATTAGCACTGGCAAACACAGTGACTCATACATGAGATCTCTGTGAGCAAACTTAAAGCAGCAGTACAGTGAATAGATGATGATTATACAGCGACAGTTACACAGAGACTCATACATGAGATCTCCCTGAGCATAGTTACACGATGGATACAGAAACAGAAATTTTTTGATTTTGTATTTATACTTCTTTTTGTGGATTTTTCAGTTTTTGTCATTAACAGTAGTAAACAGTGACTCATACATGAGATCTCTGTGAGCAATCTTACAGCAGCAGTACAGTGAATGGATGATGATTATACAGCAACAGTGTCACAGAGACTCATACATGAGATCTCCCTGAGCATAGTTACACGATGGATACAGAAACGAACTTTTTGGTTTTGTATTTATACTACTTTTTGTGGATTTTTCAGTTTTTGTCTTAACAGTAGCAAACACAGTGACTCTTACATGAGATCTCTGTGAGCAAACTTACAGCAGCAGTACAGTGAATACATGATGATTATACAGCAACAGTGACACAGAGACTCATACATGAGATCTCCCTGAGCATAGTTACCCGATGGATACAGAAACAGCAACTTTTTGGTCATTTATACTACTTTTTGTGGATTTTTCAGTTTTTGTCATTAACAGTAGCAAACACAGTGACTCATACATGAGATCCCTGTCAGCAAACTTACAGCAGCAGTACAGTGAATATATGATGATTATACAGCAACAGTGACACAGAGACTCATACATGAGATCTCCCTGAGCTTAGTTACACCATGGATACAGAAACAAAACTTGCAGCAGCAATACAGTGAAAGGATGATGATTATACAGCAACAGTAACAGAGACTCATACATGAGATCTTCCTCAGCATACTTACACGATGGATTCAGTAACTAAAACTTCGATATTGCATTTATACCGATTGTGGATTTTTCAGTTTAGTCATTAACAGTAGCAAACACAGTGACTCTTACAAGAGATCTCTGCGAGCAAACTTACAGCAGTGGGTACAGTCAAAAAAT